>CAUYQV010151434.1:0-54256 GCA_963574575.1 Galagoides demidoff | reverse complement strand
GCTGGGACCACAGGTGCCTGCCACAACGCCTGGCCATTTTTTGGTTGCAGCCATCATTGTTGTTTGGCGGGCCCGGGCTGGGGATTTGAACCCGCCACCTTAGGTGTACGTGGCTGGCGCCTTAGCTGATTGAGCCACAGGCGCCGAGCCAGCATTTCCTTGTTAACTCAGTGTTTTCTCCCTTTACATATGGATTATGAGATATAAACTCTGTAAAGCTTCTTTTTCCGAGGGCAGGGATTTTTTTTTGAGGCAGAATCTTGCTCTGTCATCCTGGCTAGATTGCAGTGGCATCATCATGGCTCACTGCAACCTGAAAACTCCTAGGCTCAAGTGATCCTTGCCTCAGCCTTCTGAATAGCTGGGATTATAGGTGTGTACCATCACATTTGGCTAGCTTTTTTCTAATTTTCTTGTTTGGAAATGGGGTCTTGCTCTTGCTCAGACTGGCCTCAAATTCCTGACCTCAAGTAATCCTCCCACCTTGGCCTCCCAGAGTGCTAGGATTATAGGCATGAGCTGCCGCACATACTGGCCTGAAAGCTTTTTATAAGCTTCCTTTGAGGGCTCAGAGTATCGGGATTGACAGAGGTGTCTGACCTTGGAGCCTTTAAAGAGGTGCCCGCATTGGTCTGATGGCTCTTGGTGTCCACAGTGACACCAAGCCCCTGTTCCAGTCACATCCACTTGGCTGTAGCATCCTTATCAGCCTTGAAAAATACCTCCAAAGAGGAATTTTCTACCCCAGAATTACGTGAGATGAGGTCAATTTAAGCCCAGCTCTGACAGGTGGGGTGGCTCAGGCCTGTAATCGAGTGCCAAAGTAGGTGGATACCTTGAGCTCATGAGTTTGAAACCAGCCTGAGCAAGAGTAAACCTCAGCTCTGCCCCCTAATGACTGAATGAACTCAGGTAGGGCATTTGGTTATCGTTGACCTTCAGTTTCCCTAGCTTTGAAACAGGGCAAATACTACCCCAGAAGTCTTATCAATAGTCAATCAAATCAGGCTTCTATAATCTCTGAAATGTGCAGCCCCACAGAAATCTTTATTACCTCTTTGGGAGTCTAGTCTGATTGCAAATATACCCTACTGTGTCATTTTATATGGAACTCATCCTTTACCTTGTATTGATCCAAGTTCTATGTCTCCCTCCCCTGATAGTGTCACATAGAGTCAGGCTAGCCCTCACATGCTTGGTTTCTGGAGCTGTTACGCATGAGGTGGGATTTCTCATCCCTCTTTCCACTTGGATGTTCTTTGACTGGTCCTTCTCTCTCTCTTTCTCTTTTTTTTTTTCCTCTTCAGACAGAGTCTCACTCTGCCACCTTGAGTAGAGAGAGTGCTGAGTGTCAAAGCTCACAGCAACCTTAAACTCTTGGGCTTAAGTGAGCCACCTGCCTCAGTCTCCTGAGTAGCTGGACCTATAGGCACCTGCCACAAAGCCCAGCTAGTTTTTCTATATTTAGTAGTGATAGGGTCTTGCCCTTGCTCAGGATGGTCTAGATCTCCTGAGCTCAGGCAGTCTGTCCAACTTGGGCTCCCTGAGTGCTAGGATCACGCGCAGGAGTCACTGCTCCTGGCCATTCTTCTCTCTTTTAAAGTGAGAAGGCAGAAACTCAGGCTTTGGGGGCCTCTGCTCTGGCCCCTTACTCTCCTAAGTCTTCCTTGGGTGCAGTCTAAGACTGCCTGACTTTTTTTTTTGGCAGCCACAACATCACTCATCACATACAGAAATTATATCCAATTAAATCTCCTAAGTCTTTTTTACACCTCCTACATTTGTGCATTTCTTTTTTTACACCCAAGTGTCCAAATAGCATTTATTTCCTTTCTATTGCAATTCCAATCTGTTGATCTTTTTAGCTCTTGACTCTGTCATCCCCTGTATTTGCCATCTCTCTTGGAAACTTGTCATTCTTGAATTAGATAAACATTTTATCTGTGCCATCATTCGAGCAATTGATACAAACAGTTGAAACATACAGGACTCAGAAAGAGCCTGGTGGACTTCCACTAGACACCCTCCTCATGCTGTTTGTTAATCAGTGTTTTGGGGCTGAATCGCACATTTACCAAGCTATTCACATGTAGTTCATATTTCTTCACCTTGTCAACAAGGGCATGATGAGATTTTAGCAAGACACTGTAGATAAAGTGTGTGTTCCTACAATCTACTAATTCAAAAAAAAAAAAATCCTTATGCCGAGAAAACACCTCCCTATCCCAAGGTACTGTGTTGGTTGGTGGCTGGTGCCCCATGGCCTCGCTCTGCAGTGGCACTTTTCTTCTGGTTCTGCCTTTGGTTGATACCACTCCTGACGGGCAGGTGAGGGAATGTTGCTGCCCAGGGGGCTGGAGCATTGGGCTGTGATTGGCTGTTATCTGGAGCAAAGCAGAGCTGAGCTCCTTGGAAGAATGATGGTTAGACGATTCTTTCGTCTAACCATCAGGGGAACTAAGACTTGTGAAGGTGCTGGGAGTGGCCTCCTCAGGCCACTGTCTTGGTTGTGAGTGGAGAAATCCTAAATGCCCAGAGGACCTGGTTTGGTGAAAATTGCAGTATGCCTTGGTAAAGAAGTCAGCAATATGGATTGTTCTCCAGATACTCAGATGAGCATAAAGTGGAAAAAATACTCCTCCTCTGCGGGGAGAAGTGAATCTGGAGGTGTTAGAGCAGAATAGTAAATGTAGAAGTTGTAGAAGATATAAAGGCCTCAGGGAGAGTGGGAGTGAGCCCTGAAGGGAAGGAAGGGGCTCGGGGGCGGGGGTGGCCTGGGGACAGGTTGGAGCTGTGATCTACCCTTATGTTCACTCCTCCACTCTTTAAAAGGCCACAGCTGCTGATGTACAGCATACAGATGTGCCTGGCCTTAAGAAAAGAACTCGTGAATATCTGAAGTTAGAAAATTGATGAAATGGGATAAGAATTGTGCCCTTGAATCATATCAGATAGTGAGGAGCTGCCACATGCCCGTTTGTGTAGATGGTTTCTTGCTGCGTTTGGCTTCAGCCCAGTGCATACAGAAGTGTGTGCAGGCACCCTGCACCCCCTTCCCCACTGCTGCTGCCTACCTGTAAGGCTGTGTGCCCTGACCTCTCCGGCTGTGCTAGGGTCAGGCCCACAGCCACACCTGGCATGGTGGCATTTTTAAAAGCCTGGCCCATGTGCTTGCTCTGTGGCAGAGGTGAGGCCCAACCCGCTTCCCTTCCTGCTGGGCTCTCCTTGGTTCTCTCTCAGCAGTGCAGGGGCAGAATGGCTGCCTTCGGCTTCCGGCTCATACTTGTGTGGCCCATGTGAGGGAGGGACAGAGTAAAATGGAGCAAAAGTTTTCCCCTATACTTTAGAAAAACTGTAGAAATACAAGTGATACAAAATTCACTATCTTAACCATTTTTGAGTGTATAGTTCACATTAAGTACAAGCTTTATACATTCATATTGTTGCACGGTCAGTCTCTAGAACTCTTTACCTTGCAAAACCGAAACTCAGCCCCCATTAAACAATAAGTCCTCTTTCCATCTCCCCACAGTCCCTGGCAGTCACTTTCTGTCCCTATGAATTTGACTATCCTGATACTTCACATTACTGGAATCATACACAGTATTTGTTCTTTTGTGACCCCCCATTTCACTTAGTATAATGTCTTTGAGGTTCATCGACATTCTAGTACTTGATACGATTTCCTTCCTGTGGGTGAGCTAGAGTGATGTAGTGACTGACCCCCGGCTGTGTGGTGGATGGTTCATCATGGAACCAAGAGTTAGCTGGACTCTTGAGTACTGGCCCAGTGTTGTCCTTCTCTAGCAAAGCCCCTAAATTAAATAGAAAACTTTAGACTTTTAAGAGGCTGATATTTTAATACCACATTTATGAAGAATCACACCCACAGGTGAATGGGATTTCTACACTATTGTCAGCTAGGCTTAGGTAACTGGCTTATTGAAAAGAGTACAGGTCACTTAAGGAAACTGGAGCATTGCAGGGCAAAGCAAAATACTTTTGAAATGAGGATGTGAACTGTAACTGGAATGATGTAATGCGTTCTACAAAATGAAGCTAGTGAGGGGACAGGGGACATGGAGCCGGCTTTTATTTAGAACAATTGCCTGGTTCTGAGAAGAAAAAAATCACTTGGGGTTGGGGGGAGGAGGGGAGAAGGAGCATATTTGTGCTGGATGTCTTGTGTGTGGGGGCTGTGCTCCCCCTTGGCTGTACCCCACACCTCCCCCAGGGCCCCAAAGCACTGTCCTCTGGCTGCACAGTTGCCACTGTAGGTGGTGGTGAGGAGGAGGGGACGTGACTGGCAGGGGCTTGCTTGGAAGGCCTCACAGTGAGGTGAAGCTCCAGTTCCCAGGGGGTCTCTGGCCTCTGTGTGGCACTTCATCAAAAAGCCAACATCCATCAGAACCATGAATACTTAGAAAGGATTAGAGGCTCTTAGAAGGGCATTTTTAAAATATAGAGACTTAGAATATTTGGCTTTTGGATATTTTAAGATCAGTGTCTGCCCTGGTAAAGTTGTTTTTATGAAAATCCAGGGAAACTGTTGTTGCCCTCTGTTAAAGCAAATAAAGCTTTACACCAGTTGTGCACCAATCTGCTTGGCTGCAGATGCTTACAAGTGGAAGGGGACACTGGGGCTTGTGTTTCCTCCAGTGTTTAATTCCTGGTAAAGTTACCACTTTTTTTTTCTTTTTGAGACAGAACCTCACTGTCAACCTCACTAGAGTGCTGTAACATCAGAGCTCACAGCAACCTCACACTCTTGGGCTTAAGCCATTCTCTTGCCTCAGCCTCTCAAGTAGCTGGGCACCTACCACAACACCTGGCTATTTTTAGAGATGGAGTCTCACTCTAGCCCATGCTGGTCTTGGACCTGTGAGCTCAGGCCATTCACTCATCTCAGCCTCCTGGAGTGCTAGGATTACAGGTATGAGCTACCACTCCCAGCCTTAATGTTTCCACTTCTTAATTGGCGTGGCAGAATATAAACATCTTATGCATCCCTGTTACATTCTTAGCTAAGTTGTAGCGCTCTGTGTAATGTAGCACTCTGTGTAATGTTCTGAGCCTTTAGGACCGTTTTATGTGGGCCTGGATTTTGTTTATGTGCAGCATAGAGATGGTCTATCATGGGGCAGTAAAGAACAGTCTGCACATTGAGGTTACACTCAGCTTTTAGTTTCAGTCCCCAGCACCTCCTGTGTAATGGAACTCCCTTACATTCTTATCAGGGCCTTCAGTTATTGAATGTGTGAGGTGGCTAGGACTGATGTCTGTGTGAAAGAGAAATGTACACACACAGTGTAAACACATTCATTCTCATTGACACATGAAGATGAAGGGCTTAACATGAATTGTGTCTGTTTACACTTACATGGAAAATCCTGCTGTAACAAACTCTGAAGTATCAGTAGTGTTTGTTATCATAACATTGTCTTTTTTCCTCACCTCCTGATCTCTGATTTTTGGGTTAGTTGCAATCTGCTGCAGGATGAGGCCTAAAGAAACCCATGTTGCCTCTTTGTTGAGCACAGAGAGTATGCTCAGACCTGAAAGGTCCGTCTGGTCAGGATGCAGATTTGGTCTGCGCAGGAGGATCACGTGGGATTAGGGAGATTCTGTCTCCATCTCATTTTTCTTCTGCCTTTGTTTTAGGCATAGTTTCTATGGACTTAGGAGTTTTCTGATGAAGCAAAGGTCAAATTAAGAAATAACAGGTGCATAGGCTTTCCCTGCTCCACGCTACAATATAGTGGATGGGGAGTCAGTAACAGGTGAGGACTGAGGGGGTTACAGGATTATTTCTGAGGATGGTGGGTATGGCAGGGTGGTGCCCAGACTAGTAGGATCAGCATCCCCTGGGCACATACTGAAACACATTAGGTCCTACCACTTTGTGTTTTAACAAGCCTTTCATGTGGTTGGGATGCCTGCTGAGAATTTTGAGCACTGTCTACACACAAAGGGAGGGAGGCTGACCTCCTAAGCACTTGTCTCAGCTGGCTGTCTAGCACCTGTCCTGTTGTTGCTCTTGTTCTTCTAAACCTGCTGCAGGTGCTGCACTCCTGGTCCCCCCTCCCCCCCATACCCAGGGCCAGTGCAGTCAGCTTCTGCTGCCTCCCAGGTGTGTGTTCCTTCTTCTGCCTGGGGCAGCTGGCCCCTTGCCCTTCCTGGCAAGACCCTGCTCATCTTTGAGGCCATCTTTGGGGATCCTCTCCTGAGAAGCCTTCCTGATCTCCCCACAGATAAGGAGATGTGGGTCCATCTTTGCATTCTCAGTGTCCTGACCATTTCTCCACTAAACTTTTATTTCAGGCTGGCATGGTGGCTCACACCTGTAATCCTAGCACTCTGAAAGCCCAAGGTGGGTGGATTGCCTGAGCTCAGGAGTTTGAGATCAGCCTGAGCAAGAGTGAGACCCTATGTTCACTAAAAATAGAAAAACTAGCTGAGCATTATGTCAGGCATCTGTAGTCCCAGCTACTTGGGAGGGTGAATCAAGAGGATTGCTTCAGCCCAAGAGTTTGAGGTTGCTGTGAGCTATGATGCCATGGCACTCTACCCTGGGTGACAGAGTGAGACTCTCAAAAAACACACACATAGAAAAAACTTTTATTTTAATTTGTCACTTGCTAGAGAGGTGGTTGCCCTGTCCTTCTTGTGCAAAATTCGGTTACACATTAATGCTCTTCTAACCTTAAATCATTTTGACTTTCAAAGTGACAGCATCTAGAGAGGCTTTTTGTTATACTAAGTTATTGGTTACAAAGGATTCATTTTTAGAGAAGTAAAGAACTGTTATGGTGCACTGCTGGCTGAGACAAAAATTAGGCTTCTTTTATCAATCCCCAAATTTCATTCAGTTGAATTTTGCCATCAGAAGAGGTGATGGTTGGGTTCACTAATGTGTTTTACCTTCTTTATTTGCCTATTGACCTCTAGTAAAAGAGTGCTAATTATGCTTCCCAAAGTCTTTTATTTCAAACTATGAACTAAGATTATCCCATATGTTTAAAGAGGAGTTGTTCAGAGTTGAAAACATTTTAATTAAATGGATAACTACTTATGATATTCTTTAATGGAATTGCTGACAGAAAGGTAATGAACAACTTTGCTGCTCCTTCTTCTCTGTTTTATGTTACTGATCTTGAGGTTGGAGCAACAAAATGGATAGATATTTTCATTAATGTTTAATTTATTTAGTAACATTGACTAAAACTTTTTGCTGTTGGCAGTAACAAAAAAGCAGTTCTTTGATTCTGATGATGGCTTCTGAAGTGTAGGCAAGTAACAACCCATTTTGTGGGTAAGGAAAAGGAAGCTTAGTGTTGAGATGTGTCTGCCTGAGGGCATGAGCCAGTAAATGGTACCTTAGGACTCTTGGGAGTTATCCCACTTTTCTTTTTGTAGAACACCAAGGTTGTGTGTAATGTAGACCATTTGGGATTAGACAATTAAGTTCAAGAACTCAGCCTAGAAATGGTGCTGCTACATATCTCCTTGTTGAAATCACTATGATCACCTTCAGGTACTCCCCTTGGGAAGCCATGCACCAGTGGTGGCACCTAGTCTACCCTCCAACGCAGTTTTGGAACTCTTTTCCTAGAATGGCCACCAGAGCTGTCATTTTATGAGGCCTGACTATTAAGTTCATGAACTTGCCCTAGAAAAAGTGCTTTGAAGGGTGGATGAGCCACCAGAATCAGTGCTGGTTTCCCAAGGCGGGTAGTTCGAAGGTGACTGCAGGAGATATGTAGCCTTTCTTCTAGGATGAGTTCAAGAACTTAATCGTCAGACCTAGTATAATACAATCACATTTCTTGTATGGTGCTTCCAAATACAGTATTTAAATACACAGCTTTGGGGGATTTTCTCAGCCAGAGGCTTTTCATTAGCCCTTCTCGTATTAGCAGTTCACTCTTAGGTATTTATTTTCCAAATGTGTGTAGTTCATATATGCCATTCACTTAAGTCTTTAGAGCAGAAATTCTGCTTCTTGATGTTTTCAGAAATACTAAGGAATTTTTTAGGAACAGTGTTTAGTTCAACTGAAAAACTTTATTAAAAATGATATCTTTGGGGAAGTGAATTCTATCCCAGGTAGCAGGCGTGCTCCTGCCCCCGGCCTCCCTCCCTCTATCGCCTGCCATGAGCGCTGGCAGGTCACCATCTGTTTTGGTCCTGCTGCTGTTCACTGGCTTGGGGACCAGTGCTGAGGCCCACTGTCCCCACCTTTCCACTGTGTCCTTTCTCCCCACCTCCTGCTTTCCTTAATTTCCTTAAGTTTCTATTATTTACATGCCAGCCTGGGATCTCATATTCTGAAAGTTTCTGGGTAGTTTTTTTGGGGGGTGAGGGGGAAGTGTTTGTTTTTGGATCATGCTGGTATCTGTTGCTTTGAAGAGGGAGAAATGGTATTTTGCAATTTCATTTTACTCATCAATGTGCAGTTCCAAAGGGCGTGTCTCTCTTCTTCCTGCACCATGTTGAATATTTATTCTCTCATAGCATGAATTATTTCATAGCACAAATGAAACATGTTGTATTTTCTTTCCTGTTTGTGGCTTGTGCCTTTTGAACACTGCTATCATTCATGGCCCAGCTTGGTTTTCTCTTTTTTTCTGTTTCTATCAGAAAACATCCTGAAGACCAACAGTGTCAGTCACAGAATCCAAAACAGCTGGTTCTGGGATCTTGCCTCACACTTTGTGGCTTGGGCTTGTCTTCTCTTCCGGAGTAAGAGGGTAGTTTCTTCCTACTGTGTGTTTTTTTCCTTTTCTTCTATAAATAGGGGAAAAGTGTCAAGTATGGAGACTGCTCTTTCATTTGAAGGAGCTGCAGCTTTCAGCTCTATAGTGTGGCTTCTGTTAGCTGAGTGTCAGTGCTGGCCGTGGAGGGCCACCCAGCCACTCTGCAGAGCGAAGCAGGTCCTTCCCCAGCCATCTGTGTGTCTGTATGTTGATTGCAGTATGGCGGTTCAGCAAGCTCCGATGTTGGGCCTTCATGTGCTTTCACTAGGTACAATGTTATCTGTTGGAAGTGATAACAAACTGATGTCTAACATTTTATACAAGTTGAGCATCCTTAATCTGAAATCCAAAATGACCCCAAATCCAGTCTATTGTCATAGCACCCTGAATGTGCCCTATCTCATCTGATCTCAGAAGCTAAGCAGGGTCAGGCCTGGTTAGTACTTGGATGGCAGACCAAAATCCAAAGTGCCCTGAAATCTGAAACTCTCTGAGTGCCAACATGGCCGCATAAGTGGAAAATTCCACACCTGACCTCATGTGACAGGTTGCATTCAATATGCAGGTGTATAACATACCGTTTATTTAGTGTCCACAGGGAAGAGACCCTCTCACCCCACTTTAGCGTCGATATAACTTTTTCTTGAATGCCCAGATTCCCCCATGCAGACACACCCACAAAGAATAATAAAATAGTTCAGTGTATACAAACTTTATTTTATGAACAAAGATTACTAAAAATGTTAAAATTACTGTTGTATGAGGTGTGTATGAAACCTAAGTGAATTTCATGTTCGAACCTGGGTTCCATTCCTAAGATATCTCCATATGTATATGCAAGTATTCCAAAATCTAAAAAGTTTCTGATCCCAAACATTTTGAATAAGGCATATCCAACCTGTAATATGATCAACGCAACATTCCTCTATCAAAACTTCTGCTTACTATTTGAGAGAAAACTAATATATACTTAATTTGTAATAGTATAGAAAGAATAAGAATTTGGGGGTGTAGGAAAAAAGATATAAGTATCTCCTTACCTCCCCAAAAGATGAGGTACTTAGTGACATTGAGTCATTTATCTGAAGCTCGATGAAGATCAAATAGAGAAAAGAGAGGTGGGGGAAGGAGGGAGGAGTTGGGGGCACACTTGGAGGAGCTATTGAAGCCAAGGTGTTTGGGGAGGTCTTGGAGGAGGTGACATTTGAATTGAGACCCACCTGGTAGGAGAATGGGGCATAGAGGAGAGGATGGGATGTACTCCAGGCAGCAGGGTGTGAGGAGGGAAGGAGTGTGGCATGGTGGAGCTTGGTAGCTCCTATAGCGTCCCATCAGCTGGTGCTGGCTCAGGGAGGAACTGGGGAAGGCCAGACAAGACAGCAGTTCAGACCAGAGTTAGAACAGTGCAGGCACAAAGACTTGGTAAAATCTATTCATTCTAACATGTGTCATGTTGATGTATCTGCTGTGTACCAAGGCATAGGGGATATCATTGTCAACTCAATAGAAAATAATCCTGTCTTCCTGGAGCTGTCGTTGTGTTGGGAGTGATGAGAGTGGGAGTCTGTGAGAAGAAAGGCCAGGGCTGGGTCCTGCAGAGAGTGGGTGCACCCTGGCAGAGAAGTGCATAGGATCATAGAGGAACTGTGAGCTGCCCGGGGAGGAGTGAGGTGGCTGTGACCGTAGAAAGAGCAGCCAGGATTCCCATGGGCTTGGGTGCTGGAGCCCAGAGGACCCATGGCTCTTTGATTTTTGACATGTGCACTTTGGAGAATGGGCGTGTCATTGACCAAGATATGTAAGCTTGGGAGGTGGATTTTGTTGAGTTATTAAATACCTCAGTAGCGATGTGGGGTAGGCACATGGATAGATATTCTGTTCTTGAGCTCAGAATTTTCTGGGCCAGGGGTGTGAGAATCATCTGGAGAAGGTGGCACGGGAAGCCACGTGTCTGGAGATGACAGAGGAGAGCTTCCAGCACTCAGATGTAGAGGTCAGGTAGAAGGGGGAAGTGGTCAGTTGGTGCTGCCTCAGAGAGGGAAAGGCCCTTCATTCATATTAGAATTAATGGATTTCACCAAGTCCTTGTACCTGGTCAGGAATCAGAGAAGCCTGGAGGAGGAGGCAGTGCTGGGTGACTCTGGAGAGGGGTCCGGTCCCTATGAGGACAGGGAGTTCTCGTTGGTTGGACAGTGTTGTAGTGGGCTTTGCTGAGAGTGGTTCCCTGAAGTCATGGAGACAGAAGCTCAGTTGGAGGGAGGTGAGGCTGCTGAGATTTGGAACTGTTGACAAGCCTTGCATCAAGTTTTGCCACACATGTTGCATGTGTGACCTCTTATAAGGAACTTGATCCCTTCAAATCTTTCTCTACCTTCAGACTGGTGATGCTGTCACCAATACTTGCTGAGCAAGTACTGTTGGGAGCATCACAGGAAATAAAACAAATGACCCAGCCCGGTCTTCCAGAACAGCCTCTGGCATATTGGGGTTTGCCAAGTACTGTTTTTTTCTATTCTCTGTCCTAGGGGGCGTCATTTTCTCATCAGTGGAACAAAGGAATTGGACTGAATGAAGTTTCCCTTTGTAGCTTCTCAGGTTTTGTCCACCACTCAGCCCTTGGATCCTTCCTCTTCTCGCTCCCAGTGCTGTCTCCGCCCAGTTTCCTTCTGTAGCCACAATGCCCAGTAGGGACTTTCCTTCTTTCTCTTGTCTACTCCACTTATTCTATCCTGAGCTTGGCCACCAGATGAATCCTCCAAAAAGCCTCACTTGGGATGCTCTGCCATTCAGGAGCCTTACACGGTACCTCATTCCTGAGAGATGAAAGTTCCCATGCCCATGTGTGGTCCTTATTGACTTCGGCTCTACTAGACTCACTTTCTCTGCTTTTCTCTGCATCCCTGACATTGGATCTGCTGTCACTTTGATATATCTTGTTCTGCCTTGTCCCTGGCCTTTGGAATGTCATACCCAGTTTTAAATCCTACCCACCCTTTGGGAGCCAGCGTGTGTACCGAGTTTCCCACCAGTGCCACCTCCTGTCTGTCCTGCTAAGTTCAGTTCACATCTAAAGTGGACTTGGGGTGTGCATACCACCAACTGCATCCTGCCCGGATTGATGGGTGTTTATCACGGGTCTTCACCCCCTGCCCTTCACCGTGACCCCCTTGGAGGACAGGACACTATTTTGGTTTAGTGCTTCACAAATTAGGAAATTCCATCAATCAGAAAACTCCACGCAACCTGAGAAACTTTAATAGTAGGTTTGGGGATTATTAAATCCTAAGAAATGATCACAGTGAAGGTTTTTTTGGTGTGTGTGTGTGTTTTGTTTTGATGTGTGTGTATAGTATTAAGAAAAAAATAAAACAGTCTTCCTGATTGAGACCATTTTATCAAAAGGCTTTAACATTGGCCCAGCAATTGCTCTTGTAGTGCTTTGTCCTAAGAAAATAGTGTTGGGTTTATAAGATGTTTGCTAGAGCATTGTTTAGAATGTGCAAAATAGGAGATAACCTAAATGTCCAGCAATAGAGAATTAGTTAAAAAATAAAAAGATAATTTTTGGTGCATCTTCATACCCTAGAATTAGTATCACCATCTTAAAATGATGATGTGGAAGGACATGTATTGACTTGGTATAATGCTCAAGTTAAGTGAAGAAAGTCTATTTACAAATGTCTGATTTCGTTTGACTGTATTTATAGAGAAAAGTTAATTGGTATAGGCAGTGTTAACTTTGCTCATCTGTTTATGTTGAGATCATCTGTTTTTATTGTCTTTTTGCTATTACCTAACCCTTCTACAGAAAGCAAGCTTTCTTGCTTACGAAAACTATTAAAGTTGGAATTGTATGCTTCTTTTTTAAGAAAACTTTTTTTTTCTGCTGGGGGGTGGTGGTTCATGCCTGTAATCCGAGCACTGTGGGAGGTCAAGGCAGGTGGATGGCTTGAGCTCAGGAGTTCAAGACCAACTTTAGCAAAGTGAGACCCCATCTGTACTAAAAATAGAAAAACTAGCCTAGTATTATAGCAGGAATCTGCAGTCCCACCTACTCAGGAGATTGGGGCAAGAGGATTGCTTGAGCCTAAGGGTTTGAGGTTGCTGTGAGCTATGACACGATAGCATTCTACTGAGGGCAACAAAGTGAGACCCTGTCTCAAAAAAAAAAATTATTTCCTTTTAACTGAGACATGTTTCACCTTTCCCCTCTTGTCTCCCTCCAGTCTGCGGGCCGGGCATTGATATCCGCAACGACTATCAGCAGCTGAAGCGCCTGGAGAACTGCACAGTGATCGAGGGCTACCTGCACATCCTCCTCATCTCCAAGGCGGAGGATTACCGCAGCTACCGCTTCCCCAAGCTCACGGTCATCACTGAATACTTGCTGCTGTTCCGAGTGGCTGGCCTTGAGAGCCTCGGAGACCTCTTTCCTAACCTCACGGTCATCCGTGGCTGGAAACTCTTTTATAATTACGCCCTCGTCATCTTCGAGATGACCAATCTCAAGGATATTGGGCTTTACAACCTGAGGAACATTACTCGGGGGGCCATCAGGATTGAGAAAAATGCAGACCTCTGTTACCTCTCCACTGTGGACTGGTCCCTGATCCTGGATGCAGTGTCCAATAACTACATTGTGGGGAACAAGCCCCCAAAGGAGTGTGGAGACCTGTGTCCGGGGACCATGGAGGAGAAGCCTTTGTGCGAGAAGACCACCATCAACAACGAGTACAACTACCGCTGCTGGACCACAAATCACTGCCAGAAAAGTAAGAACAATGCTGACTGCTGCTTTCTCTCTGCTTCTCTCTTTCCTCTCCTCCTTGACTGCCTCTTCTTCTGAATGCACATGTCCTGCTGGGCAGGGTGCAGTCATGTTGCGTTAGGACACAGCACGCCTGCTGTGTGGAAGTGGTTCCCAAGTGGGGGTCTTGGTTGGCTTTCTTTTGCACCTGGGACTCTTGGAATGCAGGACCGTGGCATGGCTGGAGGCCATCGTGGCTGCTGTCAAGACTGTTCAAATCACATATTAGAAGTAATCCACCACATATCTGGGCTAGAAACTTGGTGACCTTCAGCATTTAAGTTCCTGATGGGAAAGGTGACCTGGTATGTTCAGGAAGTCCCTGAGCCCTGGCTGGCGGGAGTTTTGCTTATGTATCAACTCTTCATCCTTTGCATGAAGGGAAATTTTTTTTGTTTGGCTGGACTTCCTTAGCATGATGGACTTGGAATATGGTTAAATAGAGGAAAATTAAAGAGCTACTTGATGTCCTGGGAAAGGGTCTTTTGTTCTTAGCGACAGTGTTAACGATGTTCAGGTGTCCTGGTTTATGGTGGAGCACCCAGGCAAGGTGGGAGACCTCTGTGCTGGTTTCCAAGAGTCCAAGGTGCAGGCTGTTCTTGTCGGTAGCTGTGTACTGAGGTGCATTTTTAAACCTTTGGGCTTCTGTTTCCTTTCTTTTATACCTATGTATGGAATAGTAGTGATAATCTTATGAAGTCACTTACTGAAGGAACTTTGAAAAGTGTCCAGTGCTCTGGGAGGAGGGTCCGGTGGTAGTATTTTGAAGCTTCTTGTTTATTTACCTACAATACACTTATGTTCCCTTGAGAATAACTGAACTTTTGTCTTAATGTGATGAATACCTTGAGAGCCAGGTTGGCACTAAAATTTGACACAGGACCCTTGCCTTATTGCATTCAACAATGTTTACTCATAGATATGTCAGCCAGGAGTATTCTCCTCACTGGTTAGAAGTCAATATGTTAGCTATAAATAACTGTTATTTAATGGTTGGCCCAGTTAAAGACCCAAGGAGCCCATGTACTTTAGTAGAAATAAGAACCTAGAAATTCCAAATTCTTAGGCTTGCCTAAACCATGAAATGTGTAAAATAAATGAAAAGGCCAGACCCCAAGTGCAACCCTCTTTTTAGTTCCCCTTCAGCTAGACTGAGATGAGGAAAGGATATGTGTTCGCTGACCTGTCATATAACTCTCATGCTCTGTATCATTTGATCAGCATGTGTGTGCACAAAATTTGAGTAGTAAGGGCAGGTACTGGCTGCAGCTACTACCTTGTAGAGCTGAGAACAAAATCAGGCTGCTGTAAGGATAACTCTTGGGTAGAGTACTGTGCTGCAGTCACTTCAGTGATTGATTAAAACTATGCCCAATCATTAGATGACTCACTCTTTTGGGAAAACAAAAAAATATATATTTTAAAAGTAGTTTTGACATTAAAAACTTTTATCTTAAAACTAAAAGGTGTCATCAGGGAGGGAATGTGTGGTCATGGAGAGACATTGATAAGGGTCTCAAGTGACCTTGGATGAGCCAGCCCCTCTGGGCAATCATTGGGCACCTTTATGTGGGAGGGTTGCTTGAGGTCAGGAGTTTGAGACCAGCCTCGCTACGCAGTGAGACCTTGTCTCTACAAGATAAAAAAAATTAGCCAGATGTGGTGGCAGGTACCTGTATTCCTAGCTACTTGGGAGGTTGAAGCAAGAATGTTGCTTGAATCCAGAAATTTGAGGTTTCAGTGAGCAGTGATTGTACCATTGCACTTTAGTCTGGGTGACAGAGCAAGACCCTGTCTCTAAAAAAGAAACAAAAAGGTCATTAGGTAGGCACTTGCCCAGTGATTGAGCAGATATGTATTTACTTTGGTCTCACACAGGTTTTCTCAGCTGTTTCTGACCAGGTGCTTATTGAAGAAGCCTGGGGCAGGAGTAAGGCCCAAGTTTAGGGGTCAAGTCTAAGATTGGCGACAGGAAAGAAGCAGGTAATTTTCATTGCCTGGGCCTTAGTTTCTTCATCTGCAAAATGAGCCTACCTTCTTTGTAGGGTTTTTGGAAGATTAAAATGAGAAAGTGGAAAAGCACTTCAGCTAGAAGTTGGGCTCCGCTTCTGCTGGTGGTGGGTGTGTCTGCTGGCTGGCTGCTTTTGGAAGGTTGTGCCCTGCACCCTTCTCCTTGGCCGGTAGTCTCAGTCCTGCTGATGTTTTTTGGGACTTCATGGTGGAGTATTTATTTAAAATTGATAACTGCATTCTGGGAAATTGTCTCCCTTTCACTTTGTCCTGAAAACTCAGGCACAAACGTATTTCTTGAAGGTTTTCTGGTTGAATCAGAACTCTGTGTTGTTCACATAGATTTCCCTTAGACCTGTATTGTCTAACGTGGTATCCGCTAGTGATGTGGCTTGTTAAGTGCTTGCACCATGCCTGTCTGAACTGAGACCTGACTTAAATGTAAAATACATACTGGATTTCAAAGGCATGGTATGGAGAAAACCCTGAAAAGTATATCATTAATAATTTTTAAATTAAATAATTTTGAGTCACGGTCTTTCTCTGTCAACCCAGGTTGGAGTGCAGTGGTACAGTCATAGCTGACAGTAATCTTGAACTCCTAGGCTTTGAGGAATCCTCCTACCTCAGACACCCAAGTAGCTGTGACTATAGTCATTACATGTTGAAATATAATATATGGATTTATTAGATTAAGTAGACTGTATTCTTAAAACTAATTACACCTGTTTATTTTACTTTTTTTTTGCGAGACAGAGTCTCACTATGTCACCCTCAGTAGAGTGTCCTGACATCTTGGCTCACAGCAATCTCAAACTCTTGGCCTCAGGCATTCCTCTTGTATCACCCTCTCATGTAGCTAGGACTACAGGCGCTCCCCACAACGCTAGAGTATATTTTAGAGATAGGGGCTTGCTCTTACTCAAGCTGGTCTTGAACTCCTAAGCTCAAACAATCCACATGCCTCAGCCTCCCACAGTGCTATGATTATAGGCACGAACCACCACACCTGGCCCCATTTTTCTTCTTACTGTGGCTACTAGAAAATTTGAAAGTACAGATGTGGCTCATGTTCTGTATTTGCTGCTCAGTGCTGCTTTGGTGCATTTGAGGCTAGGAGTTCTTCTCATCTCTCTGGCTGACCTGCCACTGCAGTGTTAGTAACCCTGCACCTCCCCAGCCAGAACCCTTAGGGATCATTCCAGGAGCCAGGTGAAGGGCATTGAGTTCAGATAGAATGAGTCTGTCTTCAGTTCAACATAAGCGAAAGATGAAGTGTGGAGGAATCCCACTCAGTTATTTTTCTCTTGGCTGCTTGTAGAAGGAAGAACATCTGGAGAGAAATGCCAAGTCAAGAGTATGTGTGAAATTGTGGAACATTCCCAAGTGTGCAGTGCTGATACGTGGTGGTTTTTACTTGACACTCTGCTTTAAACTCCTTTTATGCCATGATTCTGCAGAGGTTGGCAGCCTCACTAAGGAGGTGACCACTCTATGGGTTCTGTGCACACTTCTGTCCTTCCCTGTTCTCTAACCATTTGTGGGGGAGATTTTGTGCAGGCTAGAGTTAGTCCTAGAAAGTGATTGACCCTTAAATAATTATGTACTACGGCTCTTCCCTTTCGGCAGGAAACATACCTGTTGGGCGCCCCTCTGACAGTTGATGTGTTGATTTCTCCTCCCTTGTCTTCCACACCACCCTCTTCTGATTCTTCTTCTGCCCCTAGAGCTGCTGTTTTTTTGTTTCCTTTCCCTCGAGTTGGTCTTTTATGGTTAGTGGTTTCCTGTTTTAGTCTGTTTGGGCTGCTGGAATAAAATAATCAAATACCATAAATTGGGTGGCTTGTAAACAGTAGAAATTTATTGCTTACGGTTCTGGAGCCTGGAAGTCCAAAATCAAGGTGGAGGCAGATTTGGCATCTGGTGAGGGCCTGCTCTCTTGCCTCATGAAGGGTGCCTTTTTGCTGTGTCTTCATGTGTCAAAAAAGGGGGCAAGAGGTCTTTCTCCAGACTATTTTATAAGGGCACAAATCCTATTTGTGAGAGCTCCACCCTATGACCTACTTATCTACCTGCCAGAGGCCCTACCTCCTCATACCATCATATTGGCCATTCAACTTCAGCATTTTGGAGAGATATAAACATTCAGACTATAGCATAACCCCTGGGCCGTCTTTTCACTTTCCTTGTTCTCAGCTTATCCACTGGTATTAAACTTCCAAACATTGGGGATAGCCTGCCTCCTGCTTCCTGGCCTGTGGTTCCACTCAGCACCAGTGAACTTCCCAGTACACAATTGGGGCTGATATGCTCCCCTACCTGAGATCCTGGACCCGTCTCTGTAGGACAGGCACCTGACACACCAGGCAGCTCCCTAATCTGTTACCCACATCATGACCCAATGCTGTGTCATGCTCACATGCTTCTCCCTCCCTCCTGTCTGCCTCATCTCTTGCCTCAGTGGTGTGCCCTCTGCTAACCAGCTACTGCAGCTTAGCTAGCTGAATTCCAGCCTGCCTTTTCCTACTGAGGACTTGAGGGCCCTGCAGACTTCGCTAGTCCTGTCTTCCAGCATCTGGCATGGTACTTTTGGTACCACCACTCTTCTGTGTATAACATCCTGTGCCTTCCATCACCCCACGGGCAAGCATTGCACCTGTTTTGTGAAGGACTTAGTGTTAGATAGATACATTTTCCTCTCAGCAATGTATAATGGCATTCCTCAGCAAGGCAGAAGTGCTAAGTTATGAAATACAGACATTTCCTGTGTCATTGTCATGGTCATTGTTACCAAGAGCAATGTTAACCGAAACCATCCTCAACTCTTAGTTGGCAGAGAGGATCCACCAGGCATGGTAGCTCTTTTCTCTCCTTCCCTTCTCAGAATGATTCAAGGCCAAAGATGATGGAGAAGTATGAAAATAATCATTGGGAAGGTTGCAGCTTGGTCTGTGAAGCCATTCATTATTTTGTAAGGCAGTTTTCCTGAAGGCCACCCACACACTGTGAGAGATGGAGGTGAATCCTAAGTGCCTGCGGTTTTCTTACTTTTGGGTGAATTTGCTTAAGTGGTGCCTGTTGTTTGCTTGCCATAGAGGTTTTCTGGTATTTGATTTCAAGTATAGCTCACCTCCCCCCCTCCCCAAAGAAAATGGTAACAAAAACCAAAACCTAAGACTATGCTGCTAAACTAAGTCTCCAAGTACTTTTTAACCCATCAGGATAGCTAATCACCTTAATTGTGTGTTCGAAGGTCTGTTTTTTTTTTTTGCCAGGAAGTCCATGAAGAGCAGGCCTGGCTGGATTGGACGCTGGCTTAGCTGGGGGGATGGGGGAGGGCAGCCTTATTTCAATTAACACGGGCATTGACTGGGAACTGCAGTCTTGGAGTTTGTTGCATTTCTCACTGCCTTCAACATGAGAAACCAGGAAAATAGCGGATTGGAGCCTTTGAGTGAGAAGGCCGTAAATGGCTCCTTTTATTGACAAAAGGAACACATTTTACTGCCATCTCACTGATGGGATCAGGAACTTAAAACGAAGGCAGGTGTTATAAAAAGACAATTCTGCATTTTTTTCTTCCTACAGGTTCTTCTGTTCTTACCAAACACTTCTCACAAGGGCAGTGTTGGCTTGTGGAGTAGAATTGCTCCCCTGGCCTCCGTTTCCTTACAGGTTGGTAGTCTGGCCTGCCAGGTGAAGGTGGAGGACTTGTTTAAGAATTTGAAAATCATCACCTGCTGGATTGGCACCAGGGAGACACAGTTTCTCTGTAGTGAGATTCCATTCATGTAACGTGCACTATTTCATCCTAAATTTTTTTTTTTTTTTTAAACTTAAGCTACCTGTGAAGACCTAGTATGCTTCTGTTATTAAATAAGTGCTGTGGGGTCTGCTGCCCTGCTCTTCTAGACCGCTGGCCCTTCAGACTGCTAAGATGGATCATGATTTGGGCCTGCATTTTCAGGTAGGGTCTTGGGAGAGGCCTGTAGGCCTTGGAGGAGAAGAAGGCAGCCTGTAGGGTGGGTGCAGCTTTGTGTTATGGTAGGAACTTGTCTCCATTGCCCTGGAAGGCCCCTGCTGTGGTCAGCTGCTCCCAGGGTGGGGGTGATCTTTATTTAGAAGGGGGTCACATGCCCCTGGGCCTCACTGCTATGCCTTTTATAGTCAGACGTGGAGATCACATTCTGTTCTGCCTGATTGTGGGACCCTTGTTACTGAGATGGTGAAGTGGTTTGTGTCCCTGTTTTCTGGAGACATCTTAATTATCACAGCCGGTCTCTTGGGGGCATGTGCCTTGTTCCTAAAAGTCTTTGTTCTTGGCCAGTTGTCACCTAATTAAGGTGTCACTATCCTGGGCCCCCTTCAGAAGTTATTTTTTTTAATGGAGATCCCATGTAAAAGACCAAAAATTTTCATAATGACCCTCTCATGATTTTTCACTTCTGGGTATTTGGAAACTATCTGGAGTCCCTTCAAATCTCATCACTTAAGTCTATGTGTACAATTGTTCTGGTTTCTTCCTCCTCCTAAAAATCTTCTTTATTTTGTTGCATTAGTATTTCTATCTTGCTTTTCTTTTGTGTATGCCAGTGTGACACTTGACAGAGTCGGGATGGTGTGTGGCTCTTCTGGGCCTGGCTTGTGTTTATTGCTCAACTTGAGTGTGTAGGGTGGTTCAGAAGTTAAGTTTGGCTAGCAGTGGAGTTGGAAGCTATCACTTGGAAATGTATTTTTCTGCCAGGTTGTATGAATCAGGGACTCTGGCTATAAATAGTGGGGTCTCTGAGCACCATCCTAGATGGACTGTTCCTCTGACTCTGAGGTAGCCAGAGGCAGCCATGTGTTCCAGGGAAACTGGTGGGCAGGAGGTAGGGTTTTTCTGTCTGTGACACATGCAATGTTAAGAATAGGCTGTTTAAATCACATTTTAAGTTCATAGATGACTGTCAGAGCTACTGGGGTTAAGATGCCACCATCTGGGAAGAAGTTCATCAGCTGGCATCACAGTCTTGGGGTGAGTGGGGTATGGGCTGGATGCACTTGATCGGGTCAGGGAAGCTGGTTCCAGTGCTGCCTTTTCCACAGACATCACCTAGTCACCTGTTGGACCTGTCCCTCCATTTCCTTTCTTCTAACCAGGAGGTTTGCATCAGATTAACTCTGCCTTTTCCTTAAACTCTAAAAATCAATGATTTACCAGAGGTTTTCCACCATGGCTGTGATCAAGCAGGCTGGCTGCCTGGATTAGTCTGTGCTTGGAAGGTTTCATGCTTCCTGGTCTGTGTGTGCCCGTGCTGCTGGTGTCTCTTTCCCTCTCCCTCCCTCCCCCTTCCCTTCTCTTCTTCCCCCCTTCCTTTGATCTAGGAAGCAAGGTGTATGGCATTTAAAATTACAGTAACTCATCAAGTGACACACTAATCACCGTGTACAACTTGGAAATCTGGGTTTCAAGAAATTCAGAGATCTTAAGTGGAAGAAGGAACCCCAAGTGGAAATCCAAAATCTAGACCATTCTGGGTTCTAGTCTCTATCTGCGACTGTCTAACAGATGACTGAGCTGGATGTTTGAGAGCTGGGGTTTCACCTTGTTCCACATAGCCTTGCTTTTCTGTCTTTGGGAAGCTCGTCTCCTGCTCACTGTAGAGCCTTGTTTGAGCTGCCTTGTGGGAGTAGGCAGAGGAGCAGAGCAGTCTTCAGAGTTTGGTAGGAGGCACAAGGGTCCATAGGAACAGTTCAGGGAATAATAGGACTTCTGGGGATAGTGGAAAGGGCGAGTCATGGGCAGGCGAGGGTGGCCGTCCGGGTAAGACAGTTGCTTTTGCAGGGTCAACTTGGCCTTCCTTCTGCAGTTCTCAAGGTGGCGTGGGGCTGGCCAGGCATCTGTCCCTGACAATATTGTAGATCCCATGGGAGCAGAAGCTACCATCCTGTGCCTGCCATGTCATCTGTGTGACCGGTCTTTCACATGTTCAGGTAAACCCCCCCAACCTGGAAGCGTGTTTTTTTTTTTAACCTTGTGTATTTTCTCCATGGTTGATGAACATTGAGATCTGCAAGAATATCATTTTGTACAACATGAGATCTGTTTCTTTTAAACCACATTCCCATATGGGCAAGTGACATCGTGTGCACAAGTTTAAGAAGAATTGGAGACTTGAGTTCATTTACCCAGGTGCTGCTCAGAGCTGGGATGAAGCTGCCAGGGCTCATTTTCCTTCAGGACAGTACTTGGAAAACCCCTAAAGGCTTCCTGGCACATAATAGGCTCTTGGTGAATGGTAGCAGCTGCTGCTATTTTTTTTTTTTCCAATGAAACTGAACTGTCTAAGAGTTGTTTTGTGAAACCTCTAAAATTTTGAGCAGTAAGCTGGATTTACTATGTATGTTTACTGCCATATCTTAAATGGTCTTTCTCTGTGGCTTTTTCTTTTCTTTTTTTTGCAGTTTTTGGCCAGGGCCGGGTTTGAACCTGCCACCTCTGCCATCTGGGGCTGGTGCCCTATTCCTTGAGCCACAGACGCCACCCTGTGACTTTTTCTAAATTGCAAAAACTCAGTTTTCATAAATAGCAGGGCACAGTGTAGGTATAGTTCTTAACTAATTTAATCCAAATTTTTCAAGTTCTTATGTTTACCCAGATAAGCCATATCTTTAAAAAGCCATATCTTTAAAGAATAATTCAGTGAAGTATATATGTCTATATTAGCATGCCAGTGGGACCTCTGTAGTTTACTCATAGGGCTTATTAATTTGGTTATCAAACTCCATGAATTTATTCTGCTTGCAAGCTTGGTATTTGGGATGATTTAAGAAATATCCACAGATTCTTGTTTGATATTGATATTAAAGATTATCTTTAAAAAATGTTGCTTGTGTGTAGAGCATTAAAGTGGTTAGAGTGGGCACAATTTTTGTTAAAGATAACAAGGATGCCCATTTTTATTTGTGACAACTGCGAGGCTCACGTGTTAAAGGTGGCCGATGCTCTGCTCCAGGCTGAGGCGTGTGCTCATTGTCTCTCTTTGGGTAGCGGCAGTACATATGCCTGTGTTTGTGTATGTGTGCACCCATCACTTTACTCTCCCACCAGCCTCCTCTCCTGTTTTGTTTTATTTTCTTCCTCTCACCCCCGTTGCAGGAAACAAACACTGGCTCTCTGTCCCCCTTTAAATCTGCCTTCCGTTCAAGGGGATCAGGTGGGTGGGAAAATGTTGTGCAGGAATGCCGGGCCCTCTTCCGGAAGCTGGACTTCTGTTTCATCTCATTATTGAACAGAAGTCGCTTTTTGTTTCTGTGCACTGGTCACAAATAAGCACCCAGTCCTCTTTTTTTTTCCTTTCTGCCATTTTTCACGGAATCCCTGTGGGATGGGAACAGAGGCAGCGTGTTTAGAGACTCCGTTGCTTAATACTTGTATGTAGCCTTGTTTAGAAAAGCTGTGACCACTGACCCAACGTGTAGCTGCCTCTAATTTGTTTTTCCAAGTTCTAATGAAGGGACATGGGTAAAGTTAGTGAGATTTCAGTTGCTGGACCCCTTGCTGGCAGTGGGGCTTGGCCAAGCTGCTTGCAGAAACTGGGGTTGAGGGCAGCCGATTGTAGCTGAGACTGGCCCCCACCCCCACGCGCCCTAGGGCTCCTGAGGGTGGGCCCAGCTGTATAGCACATACATTTGCCCTTGGCAGCAGGTCTGTGAACCCAGGCTGCCATTCTGGATTTCCGGATAGATGCTAAGTACTTGGATGGTTTTTTGCAGCTGCTGTGACCAGGGAATCAGGCTTAGTAGTAAAAAGGGGAGGAGAAAAAATTAAAAAATAAAAGGGCCTTATGATACAAAAAAAGGAAAGACAAGTTTGATGTTATTAGAAATACTTCCTGGGTAGCCCTAGTGGTTGAATTAGGATTTCTTTTTTCCAAAGGTATTAGTTGTAATATGGAGATAAATGGAAAGCATTCCGATCCCAGGGTCCAGAAAAGACTAGCTTTTTTCCTGGGGTGGTAACCTAGGATGACGTTTCCTTTCTGATTTCTTGACTTCTGAAAGACTCCTTATACTTTGCTAAATAGATGGTATTATTAGGTTTTTAGACTATTCCTCAGGATGTAGGGCTATATTTTTGTTCTCTTCCACAATGAATTGGAAATGACTGGATTATTTTGTAATACGTCGATACTACTTTTAGAAGCTTTTGAATAACTGTGTCAAAGAATAGTTTAGAATAGGTTTTAACAAGATTGCAGAGAATGTACCGAGATGTACCAAGTGCTCTCTTCCACTTACAAGAAAAGATAGGACGGGTTAAAATGCAGAAGGTGCATCTGGTCTACCTCTTTAGAATCTCATGCAGTGTTCAGGTGGTGTGGCTCAGGGGGTGTGGTGTCACTTTCTGAGATCAGTGGATTTTCTGCCCCCTTTCCCCTAACCCTGGCCATTCTTTTGTGACCACTCTGGGTGTCCAGGCTCAAAAGACCTTGATTATCATAGTTGCTTATGAATGGAATTCTGAGAATGTATAGTTTTCTCAGAAGAATTCTTCCAGAGCTCAACAAATATTTCTTGTTTACTGAGGAAAAAAAAGTCCTCTTTGGAAAAGTCATTGGGTGCCAGAGGTGGGTGATCAGGGAGGAATGAACTTTGGGATGTGCCTCAGTAAAACAGTTTTTGTTGATAGTTGAGGAAGTGGCCAAAATGGACCTAACAGACTTCCATTTTCAGAGAACTTTGTTTTGCAGGGTTAATTTGATTTTAGGTTTGTTGATGGCCAAGCAGCAATGACAGCTCTCAGCACCAGCTGTGCCTTCTGCCCCTTATGAGGCCGGGTGAGTGCTCGGGCCTCAGATACAGACTCCCTAAACTTCCTGTTGAATGCTTTGGGGTGGGGGAAGCTCCAGACCCTCTACTCCATTTCTGTCTCTCTGCAGTTTCTATTACTTTCCTGCCTCACCGCAGCTCTACCTTGTTGAGCGCTGTGGTTACCCTGATTCTTGCAAAGGCTCAGTGTAAATAAAGAGCCAGTGAAGACGTGTGAGGAGGAATTAAGTGGTCTCTAGAGAGAGATGGCAATTGGTATGGTGCTTAGGACCCCACTTTAGCTTGTAAATAAAAGGTGAATGGCTTGTGAATGGTTTAGCTGAACTAGTTCAGACTCTTGTTTTTGCAAATAAGCTTAGTATACACAGTGCATTTCTGAAAGTGTAAAGCATGGATTTTTGTATCCTAGCCCTTCAACCTCTTGACAGTCTAGTCTCAGAATTCTGCCAATATGTTCAGCTAAATAAATGCAAGTCTCTTATCAGTGCCTTCCATTACGAAGCCAGGCTGGAGAGGCAGGTGGCCTGGATAATCAAATGGCAAGGTATATGGGGCGGCCTTGCCTCCCATTGGTCAGGTGGAAATTCCATGAAGCGCGTATACCCTTGAGCACCATCATTTACCTCAGGAAGCACACATCTGACTTTCTCTGCCGACTTTCTTTATAGTTCTGGGATTCTGTGTTGAAGGGGTAGTTGCTGGGGGCCTGGAGTGGATCAGTTAGCTCTGACTTTTAGTAGACACTACTAGAAACTAGACACATTATCTGGACTTGCAGTGGCATCTAGACTTTAGTGGTAAATAACCACTTTTGGCTGAGCCCTACCCTTGAGGATAGAAGGGTAGGCTGTAGAGATAGCAGAAGACAGCTACAATTCACCCATTGCAGGAGCTTACTGAGGGGTGGCAGATAGCGGGTAGGAAGCTGGCGAAGAATTTTAGTGGTAGGGTAGAAAGAAATGAAAATGATTAGGGAAGGAGCTGAAAGTAAAGAATTCAGGTAGGATTGATGTTAAGTCTTGTTATCTTTGAAGTGACTTTTTCTGGTCTGGCTTTTGCTGTTACCAAAGTGAATTATTCATAAGTACTTAGGAGAAACACTGATGTAACTCGATTATGTGGGATGAATTTAAATTCATTTAAATCACTCTTTTCAACTAAAGTAAGCATTCCCTCATCCAGAACCTGATAGCCCTGCAGATTTCCTCCTGCCAGCGATTGATGTCTTCTTCTGTGAAACTGCCAGGGTCCCATGGACTCTGGAGATGCTGGTGGAATGATCAAAATGAAATTAAAATGCTTTCTCAGTGGTTGAGAGTTGGTGCATTTTGCTGTGTTCTTCTAGGCAGTCTAGACTTGGCATCTGTGCACAAGGAGTTCCAGCCAGAGCAGATGCGCCTTCCTGGGGCCATGCTCCATGCGCTTTTTGCATGAATCCTCCTGGAATCTCCCTTACTGAAGGTCCTTCCCCCCAAGTTGCTCCTGGGTTTGTGTGGATACTGACAGTTTCTCAGTACTCTGCCAGAAGTTTCAGAAAACCTTCCCCACTCCTTATTCATCTCTCCTCCCAAACAGTAGATAAACCATTTGTGTGGGTTGGGACTTGTGCCCTGTTTATAGTTTTTGGTTCTCTACCCTCACAGAAGTGGGAGGCCCCTGGAGGAGACTTTCTGTAAAAATCCATCTCCCGTGTGTGATCAACCCTAGGTAGCCTTTGAGTGGTTCTGTTTCCATGAAGATGGGGGGGCTCGGACTGAGAATGGGAGCCCTGCAGAGACTAAGTAGGTCCCCTCTGAGCATAGAGCAAGAGTGAGCACCTGTTTAAATCTGTGCCCTGGATACCAGTTTTACCTCATACACTCACTCAGCGTGGCCCTGAGAGGTACAGGAATTTCATAAAGAGACTCATAAAATATTTCTGGATGACCAAAGGTCCCTGGTTCTGCCTGGATTAAGTAAACCAACTAAGTAACGGCAGAGTTGAAGAGGAAGTGTTTGTGAGAGAGAACGTGTGCATGTTGCAGATGGTTTGGGTCAGCTCTTAACCTTGCCGACTTGTGAACTGTTTTGGGTCTCATGCTTCTCCCTACTATTGTGTTCATATCCATTCAGGTTCATTAAGGAAGTGAAAGAGAACATAAAAGTTAGGTCTTGATGTAGCTTTGCAGGTTTTCATGTTTGTTACTTTGCCAAAGTTGCCATCATTTCCCTCAGCCCCCAAATTAAGGTCCCCCTACTTTGTGCAGGTCCCTTGCCACTAGGCAGTATGAGATGACACCCATTTAGGATTTTGTTACAAGATAAAACCACATGACATTTAAAAAAGAGGGGATAACTTAACGCTGTGTGATGAGGCACTCCAAAATTTTTTGCCAGGAGAAATAGAGGCAACAAGTGCCAGGAGGCTGGAGGAGGGTGAGTTCCACATGTAGGGCTTTGCACAGAAAGAATATTGGTGTCAGGCCTTTCATTAGGAATGTCCACATGCACTCCGTACTGTTTGCCCAGTGCTGTGTACATGGTGCCCAACTCATGAATGGGTTGTACTGCAAAACTTTGCAAGACATTTGGAATGGGGAGCATATTATTTCATAACAAAAGAGGTCTGAATGGTGGTTTAGGTCCCAGGCCAACATCCCCCTCTTCACCCACATGTGCCCACAAGGCCCTATTTGGCTTAGATATCACTTACTTCTATCAGCCATAACCTGTGGTTCTTTAGGGGGGAAAGTCTTGAGTTCTATCCCAGAAGGTAGTGGCCTTTGCTTTCTGATGGAAGAAGCAGGAGTAGAGGTGGGAAGCTGGTAGTTTCTGCATTACAGCTATTATAGAAGCCCCCTCTGAGCACTTAGTGATTCCTGGATGTTCAGGATTTGGGGGAACAAAGGAGTTGCCTTTGCAGGGGTCTGTAGGCACATGGTCGGAATGGAGGCTGGGACTCGATGCTCCTGGCTTCCTGCTTGTGTGAGTAGGAGGATTCTAAGAGAAATCAGGAGCTGAATGAGGCATGAAGTTGAAGGTGTAATTCGTGCCCTCAAAGGACTTGAACACATTCTGTATGGTTGCCTTTGATTATGTCTTGATGTTTACAAAGTATGAACTGTGGCCCACATATGGGTTAAGCTCTGTACTCTACTCCCAGTGTCATGGAGCAAGTTTTATGATAGAAGGTCAGCAAAGTATCTGACAGTGTCTGAAACCAGAATAGACTCAGTACATTTTTTAGTTCTGTTTTTATTCCCTGTGGGACAGCCCCCACTTTAAATCAGAAGTGTGAGGGTGTGGATTTAAGCTTTTTATAATGTTTCTTATTGAGAATTGTTCTCTGGAGTTGTCGCAAGAACAGAGGAATTCGAGGCATCCTCCTCCTCCTCTTCTTGTCTCTTCTGTCCGTCAGTCAAGGAAAAACTCAGCACATAATCTTTGGCCTAGAGAAATATCAAACCTATGTTAAGTATGCAGAAAAGGAAGGATTTGTGGCAGAGAGGATCTGCTGAAACAAATCAGTCATATACATGGGCAGAAAGAAATGGTGAGTTGACTGCATCTTTCGGCTCCCGGTACTTAAATAGTAGAAAAAGGTTGTCATTTTAGGTAATGGAAAGATGAGGGATTGTGGAAGTGAGCTGGGATTTTTCTGCCTGTTGTAGAATGGCTTGGACATTTACTCTGGATCAGGATACTGATTACGTTCTGTGTAACCTCTCTACTAAAAGAGGAGAAGTTACATCTTCAGGCCTGGAAGATACTGGATAACAGTTCATTAAACTCTTGTCAGAAGCCTTCATTAGCGTCATGGGAAGACTTGGAATATCTATATTATGAAACCATTTAGTTTTTTTTTAAATGCATGTTCTTAACTTTTTTTTTTGTTTGTTTGTTTATTAAGTGGGGTGGAAGATTAAAATTGAAGGGAGCTGATTTTCTTGTCCTGCATAGTTGCCCAGAAGCCCAAGTTTCCTAGAATTTTTATTATGGTTGTGAGAGCAAATTTAATTATTAGCAGGTAAAGCTTCTAGAGCAGTTTAGGTGAATCTTGCATTTGATTTTACTAGCAGTTAATATTTTGAGCAAAAGGAAACAAATACATTTCTTTTAGTATTTTATTTTATTGTCTTTCAAGGTTATAGTAAAGGAGTAAACTTTGAACTAAGGGACTAGAGCAGGGGTCCTCAAACTTTTTAAACAGGGCGCCAGTTCACTGTCCCTCAGACTGTTGGAAGGCTGGACTGTGGGCCCTGGGACGAGTCTGCTGCTAAAGCAGGACAAAGCAGCAGTGGCAAAAACACCCAGTGGCACCTGTGGCTCAGTGAGTAGGGTGGCGGGTTCAAACCCAGCCCCAGCCAAACTACAACAAAAAATAGCCAGGTGTTGTGGTGGACACCTGTAGTCCTAGCTACTCCGGAGGCTGAGGCAGGAGAATCGCCTGCCTAAGCTCAGGAGTTGGAGGTTACGGTGAGCTGTGACTCCACAGCACTCTACCAAGGGCAATAAAGTGAGACTCTATCTCTAAAAAAAGCAAACAAAAAAACACCTGGCAGGCCCAGTGTCCTAGGCGGGCTGCATGTGGCCTGCAGGCCATAGTTTGAGGATGCCTGGACTAGAGCAAACTCTAGCAGATAACCAATATTCTTCATATCCTGTGCCACTTTCCTTCCTATTCTGTGCCACCCTTCTTCACCACATTACGTCATTAGTATTGTCTATACACCAAAAACCTATGAGCTTACAAGATTAATTTAAGGAGACAAAACTTTTTTGATTTCCATGTTAAGGAAACTTTAGGTGTGGACTCCAGAGAAGAGTTTTGTGGAAGGGCCTCTTTGAGTGGGTAATTGAAGGCCTGTTAGGGGCCTGATGTGCTTTCTGGCACTGACGGTTATGAGGCACGGGCTTCTGATGTGGGAGAAAGCAGCCTGTTTGAGGAAATGCTGTTGATCTGTGTGGATCTCAGTGTGAAAGGAAGCTTAGAGGTGACATTGTCTGATCCTTGATTGAGTTGGGGCATTAATTCTCCAGCCACTTGGGCAGGTGCTCTGAGAGATCTGCCTGTTTTCAGTTAAATCAGAGCTGTTACCACCTACCTTTTCCTAGGCCACACCTCTGTTTTCTCCTTAAGCAGAGACCTCTGTAATGACATGCCTTTGTCATTTTCCCATGTATCTAAAGGTGTGCCCGACTGAGGTAGTTCTTGCAGCTCAGAGTGGGTCTAGTTAGAGAAAGCAGGAGGTGATGACTCTGGAGTGCTTGGCTCTTATGGAACATGCTGCGGCATAGAGAGTGGGCATGGTGGGGCGTGGGGGGAGGCTTGGTGGGCATGGTGGGGTGTGGTGGGACATGGGGGGGCATGGTGGGCATGGTGGGGCGTGGTGGGGCATGGTAAGTCATGGTGGGGCGTGGTAAGTCATGGTGGGGCCTGGTAGGGCATGCATGTAGTGCCAGCTACTCCAGGAGGCTGAGGCAAGAGGCACTGAGGCTACAGTGACACCAGGGTGACAGAGTAAGACTCTGTCTCAAAGAACAATCTTGATATCTTGAAAATCTACCCTGAAATTAAACACAGAGGGAATAAAGTCCTTGAAAAATAAAAAAAAAATAAAAAAGAAAGTGAGGAAAGGAGTTTCCTGCATCAGAGAAGATGCCTGTATCTGTAGGAAGAATTCACAGAGCGCCTGAGGGTCTTGGTGTTTTAGGAAGAATTCAGAGGGCACCTGAGAGTCTTGGTGTTTCCTCCTCATCACTCACAGCAGAGTGTTCAGACCTGTGTGGGATTTGGTTATTCAAAGATGTGCTGCTATTAAAACAAAAGGCATTGGCCCTGGAGTAGAGAAGTTCAAGTAGAACCTGCATATTTAAGAGTACTTTCTTGGAGATAACTCTCATACCCTGCTTAATCCCCTGGAAGTCAGTTGAGTTAGGGGATCCTGTGACTTGGAAGGTGACTGACGGGTTAGTCAGGCCACTCACCAGGCTGAGCCATATTAGAACCCGGGACAACCTCCAGTCCCAGGTCTCCAGTTCCCCTGCTGTCATCTAGCTCCGCCCCCTTTCTCCTTTCCAGAGTTCTGGGTCTAATGCAGGGGAGGCAAGTGCAGTGAGCTGCCCTGATACCTTGTGAATGTGCCAGGGGAAGGTATTTACCTGAAGGCAGAAACAGCTGCACCATCTTATTAGGTCAGAGCCTTTGTCCCCTCTTCTAAGGTCATTACATGATTCTGTGTTTTCTGAATAGAAGAAGAAAAAAATCCATGTCTAAGTCCTAGGCATTTAGCATGTGGAAAGTGAAAGGTTTATGGGATCTGAAGAGAACCCAGAGTATGGCATTTAGCGTGCAGATGAAGGGGCTTTTCTTTTGTTGTTGCTAATCTGTGGTTAAAGTTCTGTAGGGTCTTTTACAAGATCCCCTTGCATTTTAGGGGTTTTGCAAACCAGAACCCCAGTTCCTCCCACAGTGCTTCCCTGCTCCTACAATGAACTGGACCTCCAAGGACCGTGCTGATTTAGCCTTCCCCGCCAGTCCGCTTTAGAGATTCTTAGGTGTGTATGGCCCTGAGGGGGCTGGTGTGAGAGGAGTCCTGCTTGAGATCTCTGCACAGGCAGGTTGGACCCAGTCCCTGTCTGGGTCCCTGTGGAGATGGCTTTCTTGGCAAAGACTGAGGACTGAGTGCCAAGCACCTCCCCAGTATTCTCCTTTATTTTCGTCCCAGTGTGTAGAACGTATCTTCCCTTTTTTGTGGACAAAGAAACAGAGGCACAGAGCACAAGACTAGTAGCCAGCCCAAATCAGACCTCTCCACCACCCATTCCTCTCCCGTCACGTCCCACGCCCTGCTTCCCTGGGAGCCCCTGCTAAACACACACCCAGTCATGACTGGGAAGCTTGTCTTGCTCTGGAGAAGGCTGGGTGGCATGTTGGATGATATCTTGAAGATCTCTTGTTCTGGTCAAGAAACCTTTAGATCTTTGGGACTTTTGTGCACATCTACTTAGTGATTTGTAATTGGGTTCCCTTAGCATGATGCCTTCCCTATTTCTCTCTCCCTCCCCCCTTTACTTGATCAGAGAACAGCTGTGACTCTTAAGAAAGGGAGAATCAAAATGGAAGAGTGACATAAGATAGTTACATTACAGATGCTTAATTATGAAACAGCTTGTTCCTGACTTTTAATACCTTTGCTTTTTGTCTGAATCTGTAAGTACCCCCGTCCCCCTAACTTTAAGGCAGAGTTCATTTTTGCATTGATGAATTATTTTCATGTGGGGAGCAAAACTTTGATGCTGCTCAGCGATTAAGCACCTTTATTTGGCTAATTTTTAAGTAGGGATATTTCTTTCTTTTTAAAACCATTCTTTAATCTTGTAAAAATATCTTTAAATGGGTGGATGCTTTAGCTCTGATGAATGGCAGGTTGTGGTAAAGGAAGAAAGGGATGTGGTTTCCAGTAAACTTTTTATTCTTTTATAAAATAAAAATAACAGTCATACAGAAAGTAAAATATATGAAATGTCAGAAAGTGATTTGCTGGAATCAGATCTTGGATTTCACCATGAATTAGACTCCCAAAAAGTGATTGAGCAATGTAGCTTTAGAATTTTTTTTCTTGATTTCTTTTACTTAATGGTCAAACTGGACTTGTGGTTGTCTGCCTTTAGTTTCATTCTGACTCCCTCAAGCAAACAGCTGGCATTTACTAGGAGTCTCAAGGAGACAAAAGCATGCCCTGGTATTGGGCTGTGTGATCCCTTGTCAAACTCAGGACTGAGTGTGGGGCTTCATGTTTCTGCAGGGCCTTGCCAATGAGGTAGGCTGTCACCTGGGCTCAGGTGAGCATCATTCTGGCTGAGATAGGTCTCCTCACCTTCTCCCACCTTCCACTTAGGGACTGGAGGGTAGAGAGCAGGTTTTCTTCCTGGACGCAGCCAGAGACCTTCTTCCTGGTCTGCCTGTTCTCCGGGTGGGTATAGCACCAACTGGGATTCCTGTGGGCTTAGTCACCATGTGGCGGCAGGAGGACTGGGGAAACTGCCAGCCTGCTCTGGTGCTCTGTCACCCTGAAAAAATGCGGGCCCGGCCGGGGCTGCTGGGCCTGCAAAGTTCTCCAGGCCCTGTTTCAGATCCAGCCTTGCTGACTCCAAGTAAACCCCCCTCCTACTTCTTTTCCCACCAAAGAAAAAAAAAGCACATGAGGTAGCCATTGTACTCACTGAAGATGAATTTTTTTTTTTACTTGCTTTTTTAAGAAAGTATTTTTGTTCTGGACTTTTTTGGATCTATAAACACACCCCCAGCTATTCCAGACAGGCATATTAGTGAAAGGGTTCTATTGGAGGAGAAATCCCATCCATCACAGATGTTTTGTCTTGTCTGTGCCCGGCTGGCTGGGTTGGGTGGGCATGAGAAGTCAGTTTTCCAGCCTCAGCCTGGGGGGGACTATTTGGTCTGAGCTCCTCTTCCATTGCTTGAGACCCCGGTGCAGGGGGGCAGAGGAGCAGGGGTTGAGAGGTAGATGTCTTCAAGCCACCTCCCAGGGAGGGGACCTGATGAGCGTTAACACTGTTCCTGGCCCCCTTCCCTGAGTCTCACTCAGTTGTATCTGAGTCTCTAATACCCATTCTTAAGGAGTAGCTACCAGCAGTACACTTTCAGGAAACTAAGCTGAGGCATGGTTCTTGGAGAGAGCATGCACCTGAGACATTTTAATTTCTCCCAGAGTCACCTACCAGGGCCTAGGGCCATCTGCAGGAGGTCAGGCCCCTAAGTGCTTCCTTATCCTAGCTCTGTTGAGTCTTTCTGCCCTCTCCCTCAAGGCCAGCTACAGAGCATTGGTGACCACCCTTTCTCTGTGCCAATTTTTAAGTGGCTTCCTAGTCTCTGGGGGAGGGGGATAGCATCTTTATTCTAAGACAAGAAAGCTCTTTATAGTAAGAGGTAGTAGTACCAGCAGATCTAGCTTAAAATCTTGGCTCTACTCCTCTTGGCAGTGACACCTTTGACAAAGAGTTCATCCTTTCTAAGGCTTGTCAGCTGTATGACCCAGGACACTAAGGTCCCTTCCACTGTATAGCCCAGGGCCTGAAATAGGGTTCCTCAATGAAATATTAGCTGATACTGTTACATTGTTTGTATTCCCATAGGTCTAATTGTTAAAGAATTATAAAGGCACAAAAAATTCATTGCGTTTGCATTTGCTTCTGATTTATACCTTTCTAAGAGCAGAATTCTCACTACATAGCCATTGTTAGAAATGTGAAACCTTCCTATGCTGATATGATTGAGAAAAGTTCTATGTACTGTGTGATTCTTTAGGGCAGGGGTCCTCAGACTTTTTAAATAGGGGGTCAGTTCACTGTCCCTCAGACCATTGGAGGGCCGGACTGTGGGCCTGGGTCGAGTCAGCTGCTAAGCAGGACAGGCAGCAGCAGCAAAAACACCGCCGGGCCGTAGTTTGAGGACCCCTGCTTAAGGGTGTCATTTAAAAAAAATATATATAAAATGCTGGTACAATCATTAAATTAAAAAGTTTTCCAGAAGGAATCTCAGAAAGTAATAAGCACTTAACTACACATAGAAAGGAGCTGGAAATGCTGGGTGACCTCCAGGGCTCATCTTGTATTCTTTTTACACTGTTTAGGTTTTCTAACCATGTGTGTTTATTGCTTTTATTCTTTTCAGAGGTCAGCAGGTATTATCTGGATAATAGGGTTCTGGTCTATTTTCTGTTGTCTTTGTCTTTTTTACTAAAAAAACCCCAAAAAACAAAAAACAACTTATAGTGTATGTTTTGTTCCACATCTGATCCTCCTTCAGTGAAAGCAGGCTGTGTGTGTGGTCTTGGTGAACTCCCTAGCTCCCTAGAGATAATAGCTGGGGCCTCCTTTCTAATTCCCTGTGACAATTGGGCCTTTACAGGAGTAGAAGCCTAGGATTCACCTTCATCTTCTAAGAGCCCAAACAGTAGGCCTTGGCAGGGATGATGGCTAGAATGCCCTTGGGATAGCCTGTTTGAGTCTGTGTGTCTTTCCTTGGTAAATGGCCTTGAAAATGCAGTGTACTTTTGGCAGGCTTGGATAAAATTTTCCCTGCATAACCCTTGGAAGGCACAGTTCTCACTTGTAACACCCTGTCTGCAGGTCCATGATATTGTAATTAAAATTTTATGGGATCACAAAGGCCCATTTAAAGGGTATCTGTTCTAAATGGCGAAGTTAAAAGCAGAATTTGTGTCAGTGGTTCCCTTAATTTCTAAAATACGGTTATTTGTCCATTCATCCTTCTGGATGCCTGTGTTGAATGTTCTGTTGATGAAAGGAAAGAATGTTTAAAAACCAGGAAGACCCAAATTCTAATGTCTGCTTACTGGGTATTAGGAAATCAAGGTGTTGTACCACCATTAGTAGTTTTCAGTTTCGTGCTTTTGTTTTGTTTTTACTTTACCCAGTTTTTTGTTTTACTATACACAGTTTTATATCATGATCTTAGGACACAATAGAATTAAATAATCACTTCCAAAGCACTTTTTATCTGACACTCCACTCACCCTTACTTTGCATGTAGTTCCAGAGTATTTTCTTACTCAATTCCAATGCTGGTAAGGGATGCTTTAAACTGCCAACAAGTGACAACTAATGGTTTGAAAAGCACATTATTAAGGTCTTTCCCAGCTCTGATTCTGAGTCTTTTGGGTCTGATTTGAACGCCAAGTCCTAGTGCACATGGAGTTGGCCTTTGAGGTCAGCCTTCTGTTTTCTTATGAAAATGAAGAGTGAAGACCCTCACTTATTTCTTCCTGGCTATCCCCTGAGAACTGGGAGGGATAGAGTATACGTTCGCAGTGGGAATATGTGTTTTATTGTCCATCAGCATGCAGTTCTAAAGACTTGGGGTGTGCTGTGTCATGGATAATTTATATCAATTTACAATTTGTAAAATAACTTCAAGTCAAATTATTGAGGCATCAAAAGTAATGGCAAACTTTCTGTCTTCCTGGTTTTCCTCATACTTTAATAGGTACAAAAATATTTAAGAATGTTGTCACATCAATGAAATCACCAGTGAATTATTTACCAGTGGCTTATTAGAATACCTTGATTCAGAGAGAGAGAACGTGGCATTTGAGCCCTCCTCCTACGAACGCACCCTTGTAAATAACCTTGTTTAGCTAGGTTCTAGCAAGACTTTGTTAGAAATGTGGAATCATTAGATGAATTTTGAAAACAACTTGGTCTGTTCTAAAAGGCCCTATGAGATCCAAACTGTTGTGGACTGATGCCTGGTAACTGTGATGGCCATTTTGAAATGTTACCATAGTGATAATTCTTCTGGAATCTCAAGTCATTAAAAGTGATATGGCTGACTCTGGACTGTGTGCTGTAAAAATAGATGTCATGGGATGTGTGAATCCTTTCTTTAACTTTATAGTTAATACCAACTGAAGGAACATTTTGGTGGAATCTCAAATATTTATTTTATTAGGGGCTAGTTGCTTTCCTGCCTTTTTTCTTCTCTGCACCAGTTGTCTATCTGTGAAGTAATTAACTCCTGAGGATGAAGGACGTTTTAAACATGATCCAGTTTCCCCCCCATTTGACTTCAGTTACTTTGCTTCTCATTTCCTTCTTGTAAATTTCTCAAAAGATGGGTTATGAGGAGAGATCAGTCACTGACACTGCTTCCGTGGATTTGCTTGCCAAAACTGCATGGAGCGCTCTTCATCTCTGTGGCTGGATTCAGGCGTCTTACTGCTGGCCGTGGTGCCTCTCCTGGGAGAACTGGGTGGTGTTGGCACAAACGTGTCCTGGTTTCCCTGCATGTCCTGGGAATGTTAGAGGACAGTGCACCCTTTCAGCTCCCGAGCTGCCCCCTCTCGCTTCTGAACCCCAGGGTAATAATTAAAAGCAATGTTGGTTCTTGCTCTAGTGAGAGGCATACAGGTTGGAGACTTGTAAATAGTGATGAACGAGTTGTTCCGGGCCGTGAAGCAAACCATTGTAAAATGTGGTCAGCAGAGACAGTCCACAGCGTGTTTGCTGGTGGTGCTGGTGTTTGGTTCTGTTGGTTCTACTTGTTGACTGGAATTACTCTCACTGGGGAGAGCCCGGCTTTCCTCAGCCAAGTTGGTGGCTTGAGGCCAGTTGCGTTCCTTTCAGAGGCACAGTCTTCACCTCTGAGCTTTCACTGCTGCGACGGCAGCACCTATTCCTCCCCATTCAGCAAGCATTTGTTGATTGCTCCTCTACCGAGCACTGAGCTCAGTAACTGAGGATAAGTAGACATAGCCACAGCCACGCTTCTAGGGGAGCCTTTCCTGGTGGGGAGGCTGATAGGTAAACAAATCAAACCGCTTTCAGGAAGGCTTTGTGCAGCGTGCCTCAGGAGGCTAAGAGAAGGGGCAGAGTTGGCATGGAGGGGCAAGGGAGAGGCTTGCCTTGGAGCAGGGCCTCAAAGGATGCAGAGGAGTGTGCTGGGTGCTAGAGATTAGGGAGTGTAGGTGAACAAAGACAGAGTATAAGGGTAGTAAGTCAGTGCAGGTAGATTGCCTCTAAGAGTGAGAGTGAAAATGCCTACAGAAACAGCAGGCAGTGGGCATAAGACCGGGGATGTCACAAGCACATCTGTGTTTCATGAAGGCTTCCTACGTCGAGGGGAGAGAGAATCTGGTGCAGAGGTGGTGGGTGAGTGGGTGGAGGTAGATGTAATTGCAGTGGTACGTGAGTGGGAAAGTGGGTGTCAGAGACCTTTTGGAGAGATTTAGCAGGACTTGGTGAAGGAGAAAGATGATAAGGAAGGTAGAGAAAGACCAAAGAACTTATGGTCCTTGACTGAGGACCAGTTGGAGAAACTGGCTCCAGTGCCATTAGCTAGGATAGGGAGAAACAGAGGGTAGAAATTTTGCAGGGGAGGGAGAGCAAATGTTGTGGTGTTGACTCACTGAGTTTGAGGTGCTTGTGGCAGGAGCAAGTGGAGAACTGGTTGAGGAGGTTTCTGGCTGGAAGGAAGGAATGCCCTGGACTCCGCTGACTCCTTCTGGGTTGTGAGGAGTAGAAAGAATGGAGCACCTCCAGGCCTGTTTTTAGGATAGATCTGAGGATGAGGCCAGAGGGCCTCCAGGGAGGGAGGCTGTCTGAAGGGCTCAGGTTCTTCCAACAGGCTTTAAATAAAGACACAAGTACGTTTTAGGGAAGAGTTGTTTTGGTTTGGTTTGGTTTGTTCTTAAGCTGCCATGTGGCCCACAGGATCCCAGGGAACCTCCCTTTGTTGAGCCTCAGCTGTAGTTGCCCTTCCTCAGCATAGTCATTTGAGAGAGAATCCTCCAAAATCCTTAAGTTTATTCTCCTTATAAGCAGTTTGCAGTATAACTGCCTGATAAAAATGAGAAATAGTGGACCCCTTCACTAAGGTCTTAATAAGAGGTAGAAGATGGGACTGTTTGCAAGCCACTTCTGTTTCTAAGTCACTACCATGGAGATCCCAAACAGTCTGTCGGCCGAGGCAAAGTCTAGAGATTGGTCTTGTTTACCCCTATTTGTCTCCTTCATTCCGTTTGTCACCACTCTTATGTCTGGATAATTTAGTACATTTGATCTATTAACAGGCAAGACCATCGCAGGGCTGATATTACATACCCTGACGATAGTCCTTCACAAATACGCTACAGAGGCAATTGATTAGTGTTCCAGCAGTAGGTAACATTAGCCTGTCTTGTTGGGACCCTGAGATACTGGCTGTATCTGTTGTAATTCTTAGCTGTAAAAGAGCATGCATCATATTAATAAAAACCATACTGTTACTTCCATTTGAAGTGTGATATTGTACTTTCTGCAGATCTTGTATTCTCCACAGTGGTATCGCTTAATGAGAACCTCACTTGGGTTTTGTGACCAGGCATAATACCCAGGTGTTCTCCTTTTACTCTTTTTGCTCAGTAGTATTAACCTAAAATCACGGGACGTACCCGTTTTTTTATTCAGCCTTAAAAAATTTTTTCTTTTAATTGTTGGCCATAAATGCATTCTTCTCTTCAAAGTAGGTCAGCTTCAATCAAGTCTCAGTATTTCTCATCATGGTTTTATTTTCTTCAAATGGAAACACATGGAGGAAAAAGTAGCATGTTTATGTCCTTTGATTGCACCCAGTAGTACCCAGAATGGCTTACAGAAAAATCTGTGGACGCTTCATAAGGGTGACATTTATTTCGCAGTGGAGTCACTGACCCCAAACCTGTGTCACAGAAGGCTTAGCCAAATGCTAACAGAGCAACTTAAAACTTAAACAGAGGTATGAGTTTGATGAATAAGTGCGTGTTTTGGACTAATTGGTGACTACCATTCTGAACATTAACTGCCCTTTGTATTTTTATGATGCCAGGAGGCCGATTATGTAACCTTTGAAGGCCTCCCCGAATTTGGAGAACTAAATTAATAGAACGCATTCCTCTTTATAGTGGCTTTAGGGAAACCACAAAATCACTTTCTTCTATGTGTGATTTTTACTTTTAGTTTTTATGTTGTTCTGAATTATTTCTTTTCTACAAACTTGTAGGTTAAAATTTCTGTACAGACTATCTGTAAAAACTGGCCCTTTACAAAAGACTAGTCACTGTTTTTCCATTTCTTGCATTAACAAAAAGAAGTATGGTCAAAAATATCGTTGCTTCTTGTTGCTTTCTGGTGATGTGTGAGACCCCAAAGTGTCCCAGTGGCCGACCGTGCTGTTTGGATTGTGGCTACTCTTCACGTGCGGGTTCCAAGGTTGAGGGACATGGAAGTGATGTTTACTGAAGTGCTCTCGTGCCTGGGCCCTGCAGCACGAGCAGCGCTGACCAGCCCCAGTCTCAGACACTCCGAGGCCTTCACGTCCAGGTGGGGCTTTGTGGCCCTGTCAAAGATGTGTTATGTAAAGTGTCGTTTCCTAAGGAAGGAAAACCCTTTCCAATGGGTTTATGACAAAAATAAATAAATAAAAATTGTGGGCCACTTTATGGAAAAGTCTAGGAGTAGAACAGGCTTCAGGAAGACATTGGAGGCTCTTGCCATGACTCTGTCTGCCCACGTGTTGGCTTTTTTCTTAGGATCCATGTGGTAGTAGAAGGGTTGTTGTCAGCTTCATTTTTGTGTCTCCTCTGCCTTCAGGGTCACTGCCCAGGAGCAAGTGCTATGTTCCGATGTTATGACTGACACATTTAGGGAGATCTCTGATTATAGTAAGACCTGAAGCCACTGCCCTCCATCAATGTGTTCCAGAGAAACAATATTTTAATGGGCCAGTTTGGGCCATGTGGTCTCCAGCCTCAGTAATGAAGAGGATAGGGTGGTCCCTTAGAGGAAAATGTGGATCTTCTGATCAAAAGAAAGAGGGTTACAAAACAGCAAACGTCTACAATAGATGGGCAGTATGAGGTTGAAGAAATACCTGTCATGTGTACGTTGAAGGTATGTCGGAGGGCAAACACACAACTTTGGTTTGTGTTTGCTTTTAGTGACTGTGTGTTGATAGAGGGAATTGCTCTTTCTTCATGAGACACTTAAAGTGGGATTCTAGAATCAAACTACCCCATGTTCCGTGGTTGTATCTTTGAGTATGGGAATGATGTGATCACTTTCTGTGCTGTTCCTTCCTTTTCTATCTCCTCCTAACTCCAGCCATAGCTCTGTGCTCTGTCATCAGAATTGCACTGAACACACACATCAAATTAAAAACTTTTGAGATCACTCACCAACATGGTTTCCTGTACTTTACTCCCCGGGGAAGAGGGGGGATTACAAGTAGTTATGTGTCCATTTCATTGATCTATTGTTTTTATTAAAAAGGAAAAAAAGAGTGGAAGTGGAGCCAGCTGCCTGAAGAGTGGCGATGATGGGGGATGATATTTTGATTACATTAATCCATATACTGGTAGTTCGCTTGGCTTCTGTTGCTGCTGCTGGTGAAGTTACTAATGTGAACTAATTACATTTGCTCTGAAAAGCCAGAATTTTTTAATGCATCTCAGCAAGAAAGGTTAATATTATCAATTTAACAGCGTGAATGAAACATTGTGTGTATTGAACTTGAACTGTCCTGAAAGCTTGGATAATAAAAAACCTGGTGGCTTCTTTTATAACTCACTGGATAAACAGTTATTGGTGAGGCGTGGGTAATGCAGCCTTCTCCCCTTTAGTTTTTATGGGGGTGACGGGCAGTCAGTGTAGTTGCTGTTTGTTTATAGGGTGATGTGGCAACTTTTTGTGAAATAGAGGTCACATTAAAAAAAAAAGCTGCTGCTGCTTTTTAAACGCTTCCCAAGGAGGGGGGGGCTGTGTATGTTTTCCTAATTGGTGGGGGTATATTCAAAGAGAAAAACAAGTCACCTCACCCTGAAAGAGTAACAGTCTTTTTGTTTTAAAAGAATCTATGACTTGCCAAGGCCGTTTAAACCTACAGATGCTTTAAAAATTGGTCACTTCTCTGGAACCGATGCAGCCCCTATAGACAGTGTTTTGGAGAGTGGGGTGTTTCAAAAGGGGCACCTCATCTATAGCGACTTACGTGGTGTGGCCTTCTGCCCACACATGTGGGGCCTGCAGTGATCCCTGTGTTTAATTATTTCCTGCTTTCATGTGACTGACTCAGTTGGTAAACAATGAGAATGGAAGCAGCCTGCAGCTGCCCTGTGTCATCTGCTGGTCTTGGGAACCACGGCGTGGTGGCATTCTCTCAGGCAGGGTGTTGAAGTGTTTGGTGACATCTTGGTGACCATTTGGTTCCCCCGTGTCTTTCAATGCAGAGATTAGGAACTGAGAGAGGATTTGGAACCTTCACGTTTGTTCCGCTGAGAACATGACTTGTCTCTTGCTTGAGAGTAGTAGAGTAAGTTAATAGCAGCTAGAAATACTCTTTTAAGTGGGACTTATCCAAAAGAGTGGGCTGAGTCACAGAACTCCCGAGTTTAAGATCTGTCAAATAAATGCTGAATTGTCCTCGAGTTAAGCTTCACAATCGGAACTTTTCAAAAACAGTATTTAGTTTTTAAAAAGAATTTAAAAAGTTATATTGTTCCCTTTCTTTCTCTTCCCCTTCTGCCACTCACCCCCAATATCCTGGGATGAAGAAAAGCAGACTTTAGAAAACTTTTTTTCATCAAATGTATATATGTAACATTTTTTTTTTAAAGAAACCGTCTGAGCCTTTTGAGATCTAGGTAGAGGACAAGGAGAGGCCTGGAGGAGGTATGGAAGTGGGAGGAGTGGAAGGTTCAGTACCTTCCCCACCCTTCTCTCTCCTGCTCCAAGGCTCTCAAGCCAGCCCACTGGGTTTCTGCCCTTTGTGCGGCTTTGACAGGGTAAAGCCAGCTCAGGCCTTTGCTGTCTCTTATAGGAGCGGCATCATTCCCTGCCTGATCTGGAGCTTCTGCAGCATTGTTTATGAAGGCCTGCCACTCTGGTGAGGGCTCTAGGCAGGCCGTTTCCACCAGCTGCAGTTGTTGCTGGAGGTGTTTCTGCAGACCTTCATCATGCTCTTGTATCTGGATTAAAATTCTATGACAGTTGGCCCTGTTCATATCTGAATTTGTTCAGGGAGTTTTACCATAGAAAATATTGTGGCGGTAACAAATTACACTTTACTTGAGTAAAACATGGCTTATTCCACAGTTTGCTCCCATTGTCAGGCCAGAGGAGAAGCCAGCTGGTGAAGATTTTTTTTGACATTTGTTTGTTTGAAAGAGATGGTGGTGGTGGGGGTCTCTTTACAGTGCCCAGGCTGGACTGGAAGTCCTGGGCTCAGGGATCCTCCCACCCCAGCCTCCTGAGTAGCTGAGACTACAGGTGCCAGGTATGCACCAGTGCACCCAGCTTGAAGATCTTTCTTCTAGATAAGTGGGATTTAAAGTGACAGGTAGGATTTGGTATCCTTTTCAGATTTAGGCTTTTTATTATAAATGCCATAGGCCATTATCTTCGGCAGTCTCAGCTTATAGTAGATACCCTTGCTACGTGGTGATGAGAGCCCAACTTTGCTCCCAGATACCTCAGGTTGGCCCTCTATGCCCTGCCTGTGTGTGACTCAGATCTAATAAATACAAGACAGACTCCATTTATGAATGATGAACTAGAAAATTGTCCCTTAGAATTTTAGTCCTGACTTGTGTATTATTAGACAGCTGGGTCTGTTAAGGATAATTCACATATATTTCCAACCCTGATATTCAGAGTTTGGGTGGCTACATACATCAGTTTTGTTTTCACATGACTTTCTCAATTAAGGTTACGAAAGGCCAAAATAACCGGAAATTCAACTCTGTGCTTGATTACTTAATGATGCCCAACATTGTCTTGAATGTCCCATTTTACAATTTGCAGTTTACTCTCCCAGAATACTCACTTGATTCTCCCCACAGCCACGTTAGGTAGGTTTACAAATAATTAATCCCACTTTACATTCAGGACAACAGAAGGTTAGTCAAATGCCTTTGCAGTAAAGGGGTTCTCAGCCTCTTAAGTGACTGCACTTATACCCTCAATCCTTTTAAGTCTAGGATGTACACTCTTCTGTGTCAAAACACAGAGAAACTGAAGGAAGAAAGAACAAAACTCAGAGGAAATTTAGTCCTCCTTAACAACTTCAGAGTTTATATTGCTTGAAAAAAAAATCGGTTGTATCTCTGAGTATGGGAATGACGCTCTCGCTGTGTTTATGCTGTGGGTGTACCACACAGAGGTTGTATTCTTCATGCATGTTAAACAGAATTGACCTTGGTTAATGCTTGACTTGGGAACTATTCAGAACATCCAGGAAATGGTGGCTGCTGGTCTCAGAGCATTCTTGGCCTGGTGAGATGATGGCTCACATTCCCTACTACTTTGGGTTCCCAGTTGAAGGTCTAGTTTGAGAGAAAATCTACTGCATTCCTCGTTATCACAGCTTTTGTCGTGACTCTTGGGGGTATGCTTACATGTTATTTTTTCATCATTTCCCTCAAAGTATAACTGTGGGTATTTTCCCTAATCAGAATTGTAAATTGATGAGACACTACATCTTTAGATGCGAAATGGCAGATCCTTGGTGGCAGGTCTGTCTTGTAAAAATTTGCCTTTTGAACCTGTACTATCCACATGAGGTTATCACAGAAATGGAAAATAGTCTATGAAAAATGGCACCTTTGCTAAAAGAAAATATTAACCTTAGTAGGATGGGCAATGTCATGGGGCCAAGAGTCCTGTGACTATGTCCAACATTGGTCTTAGTCCTCCCCTGCTCTGGATGTTGAAGATTGCCCAGGGCTAGGAAGTAAATTTGCGATATCATTACTTTCTTCTTAAAATACTTTGACTTCATTATTTACTTCAGAAAGTAAAAGCTCACGGCCTGATCCTAGCATAGTGGGAGGCTGAGGCAGGTGGATCACCTAGCTCAGAAGTTGGAGACCCTCTCTCTACTTAAAAAAAAAAAAAAAAAAAGCCTGGCATTGTGGTGGGTGCCTGTAGTCCCAGCTACTTGGGAGAGAATGGCTTCAGCCCAAGAGTTTGAGGTTGCTCTGATGCCACAGCACTCTACCTAGGGCAACACGCACACGCACACACGGAGTGTAAGATTTCTGTGAGCTATGATAACACCATGGTAGCACTCAACCTCAAGGGCAACAGAGTGAGACTGTTGAAGGAAGGAAGAGCATTAGGCTAAAAGTTTTGGGTAAGTAAGCTCGATATTTTAAAGTGCTTTGGCATTCCTCTTCTTGTTTGGCTGCCACGGGGCAGTTTTGCCTTAATTCACATACCTGTGTACCTGGGGCTGTCCTAACTCCCCTTTCTAGTTTTCCCTTAGAGAATGTCATGGCTGTGGTTAATAAGATGATAAATGGGATCAGGAGTAAATGCAGGCTAAAAAAGCACTTAACCACTCAAGGATCTGAAGCTTTTAAGAAGGAAAAACAATAAACAAGAAACCCAAACAGAGCCTTGACACACACCCATTGAAACCCAAGTTTCAGAATTTGCGTAGCCTTGCTGCCAAATCATACTGAAAAGCTGAAGAGGCTTCTGTGGTTGGTTATGTGTGACCTGAGAAATCAGTGTATCTGAGAGAAGCAGGAGTTCCCTTTTTAAGGGGGAAAGGAATAATTCAATAAAAGAAAATGTTTTATTTATAATAACTGTGAGCCTTTCCATATCTGTAGGGGAAAGATTTCGTTGGTAGCATTTTGAAGGCAGGATAAAGCATGATATAAAATGTCTGCGCAGTGTAACTTCCATTACCACAAGAAGAGTCTTGCTAGTCAGTAAAGCTCACTTGATGAGTATATTGTGGTCTAAAAAAATTCTTTCTGAAGAGGAATATCAAAGAATAATACTTAAATTTTTGTTTTTAAAATGTTTTATACTCCACAAATCTCAGTCTAACTTCACATTTCTAACCTTCCTATTTAGAAGTCTCAGGTTAGTTATTAGTAGAAACTCTTGTGAGAACATGTGCATTCTCCTTTCCAGTAAGCTCTCTGCATCGTAGGTCTTTTGATAGGGTTTACGTACAGTTTTCCTGAGCATTTGGGGTAACAAGTATCTGTTTATGCTGAAAAACTTTTGGCTGTTCAGCTTATATCATTTCCTAAAACTTACGTAGCTGCTACGTATAGAAATCACTTTCTTTCATAGTTCAGTAAAATACTTTCTTTCTAGAGGTATTTTTACCATTCAGTCTTGCCACCTGATTAGGGTTTTTCCTTCTTCATGGGGCAGTGGGAGACTCTACATTACTTTGCCTTTTATAAGATACCCAGAGGTTCTTGCTGGGAAAATAGCAGACTCTTAGCAAACACATCCCTTCCCTGAGAAGGGGATGTCCTCCCAAGGCCACTGATGGGCACTCAGGTGCCACATCTGTCCATGTCAGGGAGCAAAAGTGTACAGCGACTCACAGTGCTCATCTAGCCCTGGGTCCCAGTCCTGTATTTCTTCTTCTTTAGAGCCCTTTGTTGTAGACTAGAGGGTCTCTCACAGTGGGAATTTCCTGGAGAGACTGTGCATCATTATGAAGGTAAAATCAAGTCTTAGTCAGAAACTTTGTTTCAATAAATAGGTTTAAAGGCATAATTTCTGTTGTTTTTTTCCTACATTAGGGTTTTTAGTGTGGATGATGATAAAATTGTGTGCTTTTTTGATGGAAGTATTTCAGATTGCATGTGAAAACCCCACACTGTACCCCAGAAGTGTATTAATGTGTACATAGTTATCATTCAATAAAAAAAAAATTGTGTGCTTTTATATGTCTAGATTTCTTTTTATCCATGTTATATAGATGCACACGTGTGTATTTGAGAAAACCTCTCAGTGTATTTGAAAGGATTGAGATGCCAAGTTTATGGTAGACTCTGGACAAAGGAACTCGACTCCATCAAGTGTCCGTGGTAAGCCACGATTATAAGCACTTCCTTCTATAGCTAGGTCCGGAAATGTTCTACTTGATATTCAGCTGGGTGAGGAAGAAACCTTTTGAAGGGTCAGCTCTTGTTTCGGAGGAGTTCAAAGTTAGCAGAGGCCTCAAGTATGGATGACGTGAAGCTGGGTCACATTATCAGTTGGTGGGTCACACATATCAGTTGGTGGATAAATAGGAAGTTAATAAAATTTTTAAACAAACCCAACAGAACTGAAGCTTCTCTTGGTCACTGATAAGCCAGCAGGAGTGGCAAAGAGCTGGGTCTGGTTTGGGGTAGGGTGTACATTGGACTAGGATTGGGCAGAGAATCCTTATATAAGAGCTCTGATGCTGTGGAGGTGTTCATAACGCTTTCTGAGGGGATTAAAGTAGTTCCGTAGAGCTCACTGTGGGCGAATGTGGCTTGACTTGAAATAATCCCAGCCAGAAGATAAGAACTCCTGTGTTATATAATATTATTAGCAATACAGTTTGCTGAGGTTCAAATTTTAAATATAGTTTTATATTTAAAAAACAAAAAGAAGTCCTGATCATTTTCAGTTGTTTCTAAGTAACATTATCTTCACTTATAACAGTTGCCTTACCTTTATGTAATTGCACTCATAATGAATCCCTGAAGGAGACAAACATTACGTTAATTATGATTTCATAGTAAATACGTTATTTTTAGATTTTTCTTTGTGTCCTTTTTGCCAGTGACTACCCCTGACTTCCCTGTTCTGACTTCCTAAAATAAAGTACAGATCAGATGGAAACATAAGGGTGGTATGGCAGAAATGCATTACTTTAAAAAATGATTTGTTGTGGGTAAGACTTAGGAACGTAAACACAAGCATGTTTCCATGACACAGGTATATCATCAAGTTCCTACAATGTTCCTTTGCAGTAACTGGAATTTTCATGTCATTTGGAGTAGGGCTGGGCCAGTGATTCAGGCATCTCATCTTTTAGCATATGAGTACATGGTAAATGCCCACTGGGCACCATGGAATCCTTTGCATACATTGGCGGCCATCCTCATGGCCTCACTGTTGGGAGAAACTTTAATCACAAACAGCCACTTAGAGAACATCGCATCTGTGATGAATACCGCTGAGGCCAGGCACAGCGCTGTGAGACCAGAGGGGAAAGGAAGGAGCACTTTAAGGGCCTCTGGTGGAACATGGGGATGGGTGGTGGGAGGCAGACCACATGGAGGCCCAGCAACCTTATTGAGGGTTTATGTCTTTACCAAAGATTCAGCATAGAATATTAAACAAATGTGTATGTGCATGTCCAGGAGAGAGACTACCATATTTTCATTAAAATATTCATCCCGGGTAGGGCACAGTGGCTCATGCCTGTAATCTCTGGGAGGCAAGGCAGGAGCATCCCTTGAGCTCAGGAGTTCCAAGATCTGCCTAAGCAAGAATGAGACCCCCATCCCTACTAAAAATAGAAAAATTAGCTGGGCTTCGTAGTATGCACCTGTAGTCCCAGTTACTACAAGGTTCACTTGAACTCAGGAGTTTGAGGTTGCTGTGAGCTAAGCTGATGCCATGGCATTCTAGCCCAGGTGACAGAGTAAGGCTCTGTTTAAAAAAAATCATCTGGTCATAGTGTGCAGAATAGATTAGGGGAAAAGCCAATTAGGATGCTATTGGAGCAGGCCACACAAAGGGTGCTGCTAACTTGGACTGGTGGTAGAGATAATAAGAGGTGGACCAGACTTCTGGTGAGGGCTGTTGGTTGGGCAGGATGGCAAGGATACTGTCCAGGATTCTGACTTGTAGGACAACCGTGGAAGTGTCCATTGCTGAACTAGAGGATGCTGGAGGAAGATCAGGTGGAGAGTGTGAGCTTGAATTTGATTTTGGAGTTGGGGGCACCTCTGAGCCAAACAGGCATTTGGAAGTGTGGACTGGTGCTCAGAGGGAGTTCTGGGCAGGTGAGGGTAGGAAGTTGTGTGGAAGTGGTGCTTGAGAGCAGAAACAGGTGAGAAGACTGTCAGAAACAACCTTGAAGGAATGTTAATGTTCAGGAGCCAGGTAGAGGAATATGAGCTACCGGGGGACCCAAGTGGTTTGAGTACATGGGGAGAGCTGGGGGTGTGATGGCCAGGATTCCAGGGAGAGGGGTTTGGGGAGGAAGTGATCAGTGCTCTAAAAGCTGCTAAGAAGCCAAAGAGGAAGAGAAATGAAGACATCCTCTGAGTCTTATAACAGGGAGGATCTGTGGAGCTTGTGGCCAGAAGTGGCCATGGAGAGGGAAGAGGACTGTGGGGATGGCAGGAACTGGAAGAGTGGAGAAGTTTGTGAGAGGAGTAACAGCAGCCAGGGAGGGAGTATGTGTCTCGTCTTCTTGACCAGAGACTAGAAAGTCCACAGGAAGAACTCTGCTGAGAGGGAAGGTGCATTCATGATAGAAGGGGAAAGCTCCAGTGAGGCTCCAGAGGCCTGAAGGTGGACCAGAGCGCAGATGGAGGGATTAGCTTTGGATAAGAGGAAGGACAGATGGTCACTTAAAGATGATGGTAATGCACACTGCAAACTGCTCTGTAGTTTTTTTTTTTTCCTCCCATTTGCTAAGAACTTTGTATATAATTTCCTCATTTGATCCCCACTCAAACCCTATGAGAAAAAACTACCATTCTCCTCTTATTGTAGATAAGGATCCTAAGTCCTGGTGAGGCCAGGAAACCTGCCCAGAGTCCTCCAGGAGGGGGGGCCGGTGCTGGGCTCTTAACTCATGTGGTGTTGCCTTGGAGAGGAGCTGGTGTGGAATCAGATAGTTGTGCTCTGACCTGGAGGCCTGAGGGTAACTGTCTAATGGCTTTTTTTTTAGCCTAGTAAAATTTAACCTGAACTTAATGCTTTGGGGGATGGCTGCATTTGTTTTAATGATTAGTTCTCTTTCTAGTAATATTAACTAATGGAGGGAGAAGGAAGCTAGATGCTCTTCAAGTAAAGCAACAGTTGCCTGTGTATTGATTTACTCAATTAAGCTTTCTACTAAATTACAAGAGTTAATTTATACTTTGTTATATTCTTGGTATTACAAAATGATGGCCATGTGTTTATTATAAAATGGCACTAGTTACTCTTTACTGGAGCACCTGCCTGTGTGGACCCTTTTGGCTTCTCAGTGCCCCCCTGTGGTTTGCATGTATCTGACTGCCTGTGACAGGAGAGGAAGGTGGGCAGTCCAAGAGACATAAGGGCAGAGACTGGTTTATAAGTTCCTGTCTTTTTTTTTTTTTTTTCCTTCTCACTTGAAGGGAGAGATGTTGAAACTGGGCTGAGGAAGGACCCCGGGGTAGGGCAGAAGCAGGATGCTTCCCTAGTTTTGTTATGGTGTCCTGAGGATAACAACTACAAAATATCATCTTTGAGGAATTGCAGACGCTGTGCGAAAGATGGCTGAAACTCCTGGCAGCTGTTCCAATTCATCTTCCCAGAAACTTCTGTTTTCTCTTTCTTTCCTCTTCTGAGGTTTAAAGCTGCTCTAAAATCCGTACATTAGTCAGTTGTCAAGACTTTGGGGAAACAAGAACTCTCATACATTGCTGTTGAGAGTGTAAAACAGAACAACCTTCATGGCAGGCAAATTGACGGTATCTATCAAAGTTATCAATGCATGGTACCTTTGACCCTGAAACCCCACTTCTAGGGATTTATTATACCAGGACACCTGTACAGGCACAGATGGCAGCATTGTTTGTGATAGCAGTCTATTGGGAGCAACCCACATGTCCGTCATTGGGGAAATGGTTAATAAAATAAGATAATATGCACAAAATGGAATGCCCTGCAGGTAGAAAAAAATGTGTGTCTTATAAGATTAGAGCTCCAGGATTTTAAGTAGAAAAGGTAAGGTGGACTTTTTTTTGTAAAGTGAAGGAGGGGAAATATTATCTGTCTACTTGTATTTGCTTGTGTTTCTGTACACGGACCCTGAAAGGAAAACCAAGAAACTGGTAACTGTGATGGCACAGAGGTAGATGGGGAAGGGATGGGAATGTCATACCTCAAGGTACATCTTTATACCATTTTTATTTTAAGCCTTTGCTTACATTATGTATTAAAACTTTAAAAAACAGCTGTACTCTCTCCTGCTCAGGTGTAGGGGGCTCTGGAACTTTCTTTAGGTTGGTCAGAAACGACATTCTTGTGAATGTGCAGGAACACCGAGAGGAGGGTGGGCGTGCATGCTTGGCTCGATTCCCTTTGTGGATATGTGTAACGTAGCATGTTTTTTTTCACATGATCACTGTGCTGCTTGGAGAAGTCACTCTAGCAGCCCCTACCCCGTGCATGTTTTCCCCATAATCCTCCATCTGTCTATAATCATCCACGCTATTAGCAGGGAAACTAGGTATTTTCTTAGTTTACAGAGGGGAGTACTTCCAGACAACATATTTGTGTTCTCCTTTTGGTCTCTTTTTCTCTTGTCATCATTCAGGTCACAAGGTCTGCTGTTTAAATACACCCTCAGGTTTTAAAAGAACTTACTTTTTGGTTGTTGTGTTTTGTTTTTAATTTGAGAGTTAAGGCCCCTAGGTGCATGTGGTAAGGATTTCAAAGTGCTAAATGGGTGTGTCTTGTTAGTTATTTCTTTGAACCTCTTTGGCGCCGGAACAGTGTCAGTTATTTCACTAATTAGGGTTGGCAAAGAAACCCTTTGAACATTGGCTGGGAGCTGTAGTGTTCTCATACCAGGTCTCTTGAGTTGAGCCTATGCTCTTTGATGGATGGACTTGTAATTCACCAGGTGCATGGATCACTATGATTAATTTTTTCAATCCATCAGTTACTTAACTAATGATAATTGTTCAGGAGAGAGATAAATTCAGTTTAATGTAAATTCTAGACTGGCAACTCTAGCAATTTACTCTTCACACTAGACCTCTGCTGGTTCCCATTTATTTATACCTGTGCTACTCGATTTGTAACGGGTTGGGGTAAGTCATTTTTGGTGCTAAGTCAGTTAATTGAATATAGGTTACTTGCATCTTAGATTCCCTCTGATGACTAAATCTTTTTTTCTATTTTCTTTTTTTCTTTTTTTGAGACATAGTCTCATTCTGTCACCCTGAGCAGAGTGCTGTGGTGTCATAGCTCACAGCAATCTCAAACTCTTAGGCTTAGGTGATCCTCTTGCCTCAGCCTCCCAAGTAGCTGGGACTTATAGGCACCTGCCACAACACCCAGCTAGTTTTTCTGTTTTAATACAGACTGGGTCTCGCCTTTGCTCAGGCTGGTCTTGAACTCTTGAGCTTAGGTGGACCACCTACCTTGGTCTCCCAAGGAGAGTTAAAGGCATGAGCCACTGCGTCTGGCCTGATGACTAAATCTTATGAAGAAGAGGTGTGTAAGCACAAGAACTATATAGGGTGGTCCTGGAGGGATGTTGGTAGTAGATTAGAAGGGAATTTAGGAGAATTTTTAAAAACCTAACTCAAACAAAAACCAAAAAAGCCCCTGTATGATAAATTGACTGGTGGGTTGTTACTCTGTGGTTGAGACTTTTTGAGGAGTCCATGACGTTCTGTAGTTTCTCAAAAGAGTTGGAGAGAGGTGATATTATTACCAAATATGGGTTGGCTGTGTTGTAGCACATGGTACTGGATATCACTAATTTGTTGGGCAATCATTGCTCACTTCATACTGACCCTTAAAAACATCATCTATAACTTTAGCTTTAGTAGTCAAATGGTTTTCTTACATTTTGTGTATTAGGGGAGGGTTATGAATTAGGTCAAAGATTTTTGAAACATATTGGAAGAAATAAATGTTTTTCTGTTGAATAATTTCAAAACTAAAAATGCCTCTGTTTATTTTTATTTTTTTGAGTTAGAGCAGGCATCCTCAAACTACGGCCCGTAGGTCACATGCATTCCGTGTAGGACATTTATCCAGCCCACTGGGTGTTTTTGCTGCTGCTGCCTGTCCTGCTTAGCAGGCGACTCATCCCGGGGCCCACAATCTGGCCCTCCAATGGTCTGAGGGACAGTGAACTGGCCCCCTGTTTAAAAAGTTTGAGGACCCCTGAGTTAGAGTCTCACTCTGTTACCCTGGGTAGAGGGCTGCAGCATCACGGTAGCTCACAGCAACCTCCAACTCTTGGGCTTAAGCAATTCTCTTGGCTCAGCCTCCCAAGTAGCTGGGATTACAAGCACTTGCCACAATGCCTGGCTAGTTGTTATATTTTTAGTAGAGACAGGGTCTTGCTCTTGCTCAGGCTGGTCTCCAACTCCTGAGCTCAAGTGATCCTCCCACCTCAGCCTCCCAGAGTGCTGCAATTACAGGCCTGAGCCACTGAACCTGGCCACCTCCCTTAATTTTTATTTCTGCTTTGACAAAAAGGTGAAAGCTTTCCTGGAATAAAAATGGTATTGGCTGTAGGAAACAGTTCACTCTCATAGCTCTATGTCCCCTGAGGTAAAGAAAGGGGACAAGAAAGGATAGCCCCTCTGAGATAGAAATCATGCAAGCATCGTACACACTAAGAAATTAGGAGAATAAAGTACCCAGTAAAATGCCTTTCTCTTTTGCTACCAGGGAAAGCATTCTTAGATGACAAAAATATGCTGTCATGTTTATACTTCCGCAAGCGTGCCTGTGCCTTTACCCATTAGGTGCATTCTTCATCACGTACGTATAAGATGAAAATGTGTGCAAATCCTCTTTTCTCCTATTGAGTTTCATTATACAGTTGGAAAACTTAGAGGATCTGAAGCAAATCCCATCTGTAACTCCTACAACACTTGTCTTTTTCAGCATTTGGAATGCTTGAAAACTTTTGTTATGGTGGTAGTGTGTCCATTGGCAGTTGATCTGTAAGTTGGTGTCTTCACTGCAGACATTTAGTGAATTGCTTTTATTCTTGAGGTATTCTTGCTCTACACTTAGGACTTGATGCCCAGCAGCTCCAGTGGTTATTCTCAGCATTATTAGAATTGAGACCCAGAGAGAAATGCTATTTAAACTACATTCAGGCTCTGCTGGGCATGCACATCTTGAATCTAGGATATCTAAAAGGGCTCTCTTCTGTAGGGCCAGGGTGAGAATGAATCTCTTTACCTTCAGGGAGCCCCAAATTGAGCATCACTGGACCAGCTTTTGTTGTACCTGGGGAATACCTTTACCTATGTTTTCCCTGTTGTTAATTAAAAAAAATATATTTATGTAGGGTTAGTGTTGTAGTAGTGGAACGTGATAGATTATTTGCTACCTCTCTGAAACTCTTCTTCATCTGCAATGTGGGATTGATTTCACCACCTATCAAACTGGCTGAGATGCTACCACAATTTGGCCCCTTTTTTGAGCACCAGGTATCAAACATTGGAAGCCAATAATATAGATACTGATTGCAGAGGTGATGATTCAGTTTCATTTTTAGGTTGATTTAGGATAAGAGAGAAAGCTTGTGGTTCTCTTTTCTGCTGACACCTTCCTTGTCAATTAATACTTTAATAAACTTCATACCAGTATCCCTCAGGACCTATGGAATACATTCCTCTTATTACGTAAATCCCCTTTAGTTTGGCTGTTTTAAAAATTGGGGGTTTTGTCCTTACCTTATTGTATTATAGATATAGCCAAGGTGAATGCTGTTCTTTCTTGGGCAGAGGTAAAAGCTAAAACCCTATCTTAAATATTTGTATTTCTATTTGGTCTTAGAGACACAGAATGATTTGGGTCACTCTGACATTTAATCAAGTTAAACAATGTGGCTTTTCGAAAATATGTTTGCAGTTAATCTGAGAGCTGATACCTAGTAATACTACTGAGAAATTTCATTAGCATTAATTTATTAATTTCTTAAGCACTTCTTGTCTAGTTTCCCTTTAATTTTCATTTTTCTAAGTTTCTATTAGCCATGATGACCTCACTCATTATTTAATAATGAATGGTTACAAATTGTTTGTGTGTTTTTGTAATTAGGATGTGATAGCAATCGCTTACCAGATGAGTTGACACTGTAATGACATGAAGTCAGTAACAATTATGCCTAACAGGAAAATTAATTATGTAATCCTATCATCCCATATTTTGCCTGAGAGATTAGATTTGGCAGTTACTAGGCTGCCTGGGCAGGTGACAGCATGGTGTAACACTTCTCATTTTTCTGGTTAGACTACTTCACCCTAATGTTCATGTGTCACTTGAGAAAATAATTTGATCAATTTGGACTTTTAAGGTATTTTCAGGCTTTTGATTTTTTGCATAAGAAAACAAAAGAGAGAGAACCTTTTCTATTTGGGCATTTTATCCTCCTCATTTCTTTTTTTTTTTTTTTGAGATGGAGCCTCAAGCTGTCCCCCTGGGTAGAGTGCAGTGGCATCACAGCTCATAGCAACCTCCAACTCCTGGGCTCAAGTGAGTCTCCTGCCTCCGCCTCCCAAGTAGCTGGGACCACAGGCACCCGCCACAATGCGCGGCCATTTTTTGGTTGCAGCCATCATTGTTTTTGGTGGGC
>CAUYQV010151433.1:0-10593 GCA_963574575.1 Galagoides demidoff | reverse complement strand
AAAAAAAACCCTTTGATTATAAGGATACTTGTACTAGGCTATTTATTGCAGCCCAATTTACAATTGCTAAAATGTGGAAACAACCTAAATGCCCTTCAACCCAGGAATGGATTGGCAAGCTGTGGTATATGTATACCATGGAATATTATTCAGCCATTTAAAAAATGGAGATTTTGCAGCATTTGTACTAACCTGGATGAAGACGGAACACATTATCCTTAGTGAAGCATCACAGGAATGGAGAAATATAGGTCCTATGTATTCAACTTTTTTTTTTTTTGAGACAGAGCCTCAAGCTGTCTCCCCGGGTAGAGTGCTGTAGCATCACAGCTCACAGCAACCTCCAACTCCTGGGCTCAAGTGAGGCTCCTGCCTCAGCCTCCCAAGTAGCTGGGACCACAGGCACCCGCCACAATGCCCGGCTATTTTTTTTTGGTTGCAGCCATCATTGTTGGTTGGCAGGCCCGGGCTAGATCCGAACCCGCCCCCTTAGGTGTATGTGGCTGATGCCTTAGCCACTTGAGCCACAGGCACCAAGCCCACAGGTTTTTTTTTACATATAACATACAGTCCTATGAAGCTCATCTACAAACCTCCTTCTCACTTTAATCCTCTCTAAATTGTTCTTCACAGTGCTGCCAGGCTGAACTTGAAATACAATTTGTTTTACATTGTAAGAATTGTATTACCTTCAAAAAACCTCCAAGCTCCCTCCTACAGATCACCCGACACCTCTCACATACTCCTCACGTCCCCTGACCTGCCATCTTACTCTGCCATTGCTACAATAACTAGCTGTGGCAAATGCAACCCAACGTCAGCCCTCCTCTGCTATCCACCCCTTGCTTTCTGTCCCTCATTCCTATAAACATCAGCTGGACATTTACAGGAACCAGTTCAGATGCTGGGCATGTGCACCAGGTCGCATGAGAAAATTATCACCCCCTGGGTCAACTCTTGACCAATGAGAGTCAGGAGCTGCTAAATAAATACTTCTCTTCCTATTTGATATCTCAGGAAGACAATTCTGACCCCTGTGAGATCAAGGCCCAATGGCTTATAGTTGTGACCAGCTTACTAAAATGTCCTTGGAATGGTTTTCTCTCCTTCCTGTTTCATCTGCCTAGTTTCTCATTCCAGTTCCTTGGGAACAACCCGAGATAAACCACCCAAATGCAAACATTTGCCTCAGGCTGTGCTCTTCATGGGAACCCAGGCCCAGAGAGATGACACAAAGGCCCTGTATGATCTGGCTTGCCCTACTCTTCAAACTTCATTTTCTGTTTCTCCAACCAGCACACAGCCATACTGCTGAGCTTTTCACACCTCATCTGGGACACACTGTTGCTGCTCCCTCTGGTGATGAATTCTCCCTTGCTCTTAAGCTGAAACTTACAGGTGCCTGTTCAAGGAAAACGTCCATAAGAACATCTCCCTGCACTCTTGCCGATATTTGTTATTTCTTTCTGACAATAGCCGCCCTTATGAGGCGGTACAGCTTGGTGATTTGCATTTGCATTTCCCTGACGCTTAGTGGTGTTGAGCACCGTTTCATACTGGCTATTTTTATGTCTTCTTTGGAGAAATGTCTATTTAGGTCCTTTGCCCATTTTTTAATCACATTATTTGTTTTACTGATTTTGAGTTGTAAGAGTTCTTTATAAATTTTGAACAATAACTCCCTATCAGATGTGTGGTTTATAGTCATATGTTCTGAGTCCATAGGCTCATTCTGTTGATTGTTTCCTTTGCTGTGCAGAAACTTTTTAGTTCAGTGAATTCCCATTTATTTATTTTTGGTTTTGCTGCCTGAGCTTTTGGTATAATATCAAACAGAACAAAATAAAGCGAAAACATTGCCAAGGCCAGTGTCAAGGAGCTTTTGTTCCGTGTTCTCTTCTAGGCGTTTAATGGTTTCAGGTTTTTGCTTTTTTTTTTTTTTTTAATGAGACAGAGTCTCACTTTGTCACCCTCTGTAGAATGCCATGGCATCATAGCTCACAGCAACCTCTAACTCTTGGGCTCAAGCAATTCTCTTGCCTCAGCCTCCTGAGTAGCTGGGACTACAGGTACCCAGCACAAGCTCAGCTTTTTGTTGTCGTTGTTTAGCCGGCCCAAGCTGGGTTTAAACCCATCAGCCCCAGTGCACGTGGCCAGTGCCCTAACCACTGAGCATGGGTGCCCCCCCATGGTTTCAGGTTTTACATTGATGTCTTTTATACCTTTTGAGTTGATTTTTGTTTATGTTTGCAAGGGTGGGAGAAAAGGAAACCTTCAAACACTATTGGTAGCAGTAGAGATTGGTACAGCCATTATAAAAACCAACATGGAGGTTCTTAAATAAATTAAAAATAGAACTCCCACGTGACCCATAAAAAATTCCTCTTTAGGGTATATACCTAAAGAAGATGAAATCACTACCCCATAAAGATAGCTGCATTTCCTTGTTCATTGCAGCATTATTCACAGTAGCCAAGATATGGAAACGACCCAAATGCCTATTTACACATGCACGGATAAAGAAAATGTGGTAAACAGTATATATGCAATGGAATATTATTCAGCCTGTAAAAAGAAGATCCTGCCATTTGCCACAACATGGATGGACCTGAAGAACATAATGCTAAGTGAATAACCTAGACACAGAAAAAAATACCGCATGATCTCACTTATGTGTGGAATAAAAACCAAAAGAGCTCAAATGCACAGAAATGGAGAATGAAACAGTGATCATTACCACATTTAAGGTGGGGGGGGGAATGAGGCAATAGGGTCAAAGGATATAACATTGCAGATATGTAGCAAATCTAACATACAACACGAGGACTAAGTCAAAAAACTGTATCAGGAATTTTTGTTAAATAAGTAGATTTTAGCTGCTCTTGTCACAGAAAAAAGTAACTTTGTTAAATGATACTTATGTGAACCTTGGTCACAAATGTAACCATATTATTGTCTATATGTATCCCATAACATCATGTTGTTTTATTGTATACACACAATAAAATTTACTTTTAAAAAGTAAATCACTGCCCAATTTGCATTTCTTGATCTTCCTCTGGGGTCCCCTAGCCCTATGTGTGCCTCTTCATAGCACTACACACTGTGTTGTAAATATCCATTTACCTGCTGCCTCCCTTACTGGACTGTAAAATTCTTGAGGCAGAGTCCAGAAGTTTTATCTATTTATCCTTTTCAAGCCTAGGACAGTGCCTGAGACGCCAAACTGGAAGTCAGCAATTAGTTGTTGGCTGATAGGTTGAATGAGCGATGTATGAGATTTCTGGCAGGCAATGTTTGGGTCTTTATAACATCTGGGCTCAAAGGAATCTGGAGAAAGTCCATTTGACTCCGTTAATAAATAAAATTCTGGGATCATGACACTTTTCCCTAATAGACTTCCTGGAACTTTTTATGACCTGCTATAGGGAGTTGGTTTCAACACAGAATCTATCAATGCTGTCTCCTTTTCAAATCCTGCTTCATAAAAAATTTAAAGAAGTTGCTTCTTCAGGGTTTGCTTGAGAAGATCCTATTTAGAAACCATATTGGAAGCCAGGCGTGGTGGCTATAGTCCTAGCACTCTGGGAGGCTGAGGAGGGTGGAGGGCTTGAGCTTATAGTTTGGAGACCAGTCTGAGAAAGAGCAAGACCCTGTCTCTAAAAATAACTGGGTGTTGTGGTGGGCGCCTGTAGTCTCAGCTATTTGGGAGGCTGAGGCAAGAGGGTGACAAAGTGAGACTCTGTCTCAAACAAACAAACAAAGAAAAGAAACCATATTGGAAAGGTTACAAAGAGGTTAGGTATTTAGCTCCTTCCCCATTTATTTGCTAGATGACTTTGGGAAAATTACCTAAACTCTCTGGACTTCCATGTCCTCACATACATGTAAACCAAATGTTCCCAGGCCACCAATGCCCACGGGCAGCAGTGAGGCCCATGCTTATGCTGACCATGGCCACCTGGCTGTATACCCACAGTGTTCCTTGTTATTTCCGGGCACAAAGAGAATTCTCTTGCATATGCTCATGATCTCTTGACAGGCTATTTGGGGAGGACCCCTGGCCACTGTCACTGTAGAATTTCTTGCCAGGAGAAGATACCCATTTGCCCCTTCACTGCTGCTATCCTACTGGCCCACCCAGTGGTACTTCTGTGTTCTTTTTTTTTTTTTTTTTTTGAGACGGAGCCTCAAGCTATCCCCCTGGGTAGAGTGCCATGGCATCATAGCTCATAGCAACCTCCAACTCCTGGGCTCAAGTGAGGCTCCTGCCTCAGCCTCCCAAGTAGCTGGGACCACAGGCGCCCGCCACAACGCCCGGCCATTTTTTGGTTGCAGCCATCATTGTTGTTTGGTGGGCCCGGGCTGGGGATTCGAACCCACCCCCTTAGGGTGTACGTGGCTGGCACCCTAGCCAATTGAGCCACAGGTGCCGAGCCACTTCTGTGTTCTAATAGACGCAGGAATAATGCCTCTTCTCTCATTTTGCACTGTGCTTTATTACTTGGGTCCTGAAAGAGCACTGCCTGCCCTTGAGGCCCACACAGTTCCCTCTGTCAAACTGAGACTGGGTTGCAAGACCAAGTACCACACTACTCCATTCTCCCTTCCCTATCTTCTCCTCACATCCTCCAAGACACCTGTACTGAACTTCCTTCATTCTTACACACTCTGACACGTTCATGTGCATGTGTGTGCACACCCACAAAGCCCCTCAGATCATCTGAATACATTCTGGAGAAAGGGAAGATCACATGTCCCACATGCCCAATGGATGTTTAATCTCAGAGGGACATTCCTGCTATAGAGATAATAAAACTTACTTTCTATGGTTGTTGTGAGAATGAGAGATTGTACATAGAGTACCTACTTTGCAACAAAGATATCAATGAATTAAAATCCAGAATATACAAAGAGCATCTAAAAGTCAAGAAAGGCTCAGTGCTTCTAGCTCAGTGGCTAAGGTGCCAGCCATATACACCAGAGCTGGCAGGTTCGAATCCAGCCCAGGCCCACCAGACACAATGACAACTACAACCAAAAAATAGCTGGGCGCCTGTAATCCCAGCTACTTGGGAGGCTGAAGCAAGAGAATTGCTTAAGCCCAAGAGCTGGAGGTTGCTGTGAGCTGTGATGCCACGGCACTCTACCCAGGATGACAGCTTGAGGCTCTGTCCCAAAATAAATAAATAAATAAATGTCAAGAAAAAAGACAACCCAATATATAGAAAATAAGCAAAAGATATTGCAGCAAGCAATTAATTGAAAAAGTAATACCCAATAAATATATGAAAATATATTCTTCATCTTACTAAGGAAATGGAAATACAAATTAAAATTATGATATATCAATATTTACTCATCAAATTGGCCAAATTAAAGCCTGAAAATAGTGTTCATATTGCTATGGATAAATGAGAAGTCTGAATCTTTTGGTGGAGCTATAAATTAGATAGCTTTTGGTAAAGAATGATCTAGCAGTATCTATCACATTGAAAAACATAGATACCTTTGCCTCAGTAAATTCACTTCCAGGTTTTATCCTAAAGAAATACTCAGAAATGCACCTGCAAAAGACATGTACAAGGAAGTTCCCTGTTGCATTGTTTATAAAAGTGAGAAATAGGCTGGGCACAGTGGCTGGTGCTTGTAATCCTAGCACTCTGGGAGGCCAAGGTGGGTGGATTGCCTGAGCTCAGGAGTTTGAGACCAGCCTGAGCAAGAACAAGACCCCATCTCTGAAAATAGCTCGGCGTTGGTGGGCATCTTGTAGTCCCAGCTACTTGGGAGGCTAAAGTAAGAGGATCACTTGAGCCCCAGAGAATGAGGTTGCTATGAGCTGTGATGCCACAGCACTCTACCCAGGGGAACAAAGTAAAACTCTGTCTCAAAAAAAAAAAGTGAAAAATAAATGCAAATTGATGGGATTTCACTGATTCAAAAATACAGTGAAATCCTATGCAAAGTGGGATAGATTTATGTGTCATGGAAGGATCTAAGTAAAAACAATAAAATGTGCAGAATGATGCCTTTATTTTTTCATAGAAAACAGTTCAATGATTCACTGCCTAAGAAGTCATCCCAGTAATCGGGGTATAACTGTCCCCAAGAGCGTAATTTCCTTAAAGACAATGACCCAGGTCTTTCACATTTATACATTCACAGCCCTCAGAGGACTTGGTACATAATAAACACTAAATCAATGCCTATAAAAGGCAAAAAGGACAAGAGAGGGAAGGAAGTGAACAAATGGATTCTATGGGCTATCCTAGCACCTGAGGTCTGATTTAAAAAGGAAAAAAGTTTACATGGGTATTTTCATATTGACAAAGCTTTCATGGAACACATGTTTTGCATTTTCAGAGAATGACGCCTTTTAGATATAAAACACAGACATATGAACCTAAAGAAGAGACATAAATGTATAAGCATAGCATTGGGAAAAAAGCTTTTTAAAACTGGAACTCATGCCTTATGCCACCATGCTTGAACATGGCCCTCTTTCCAAAAGTTCTTTCTGGCTTAAGGACAGCAGGTGGCAGCAGAACCAAGTTTTCTGGTTGCAGAATCTTCTGGAGCCGACTGTATAAAGCTTTGAATGGTTCTCAGAGAAGCAGCTTTTGAATAAATTGTTCATCTAAAAATCTAAACTCAGGGTGGTGCCTGTAGCTCAAAGGAGTAGGGCGCCAGCCCCATATGTCAGAGGTGGCGGGTTCAAACCCAGCCCCGGCCCAAAAAAAAAAAAAAAAATCTAAACTCAACACAAGAATAAAACAAAACAGAGTGAGGAACTGGTACCACCAGCTCAGCCACTACAGGTCCTGATGTCATTTTCTGCCTGCCATCCACAGAGTCACAACTTTGTCCTTCAAAGAAATTCTGGGATGTCTGACAGTGGCCAGGGCCACTCGTCTGTCCCTGTCATGACATTGTCTTGTCACATGTTAAATCTCTGTTCCCCAGGAAACAGGCCCTGGTCAGCCTAAATTCAGAGCCAATTTATGGATGAAGGAAAAGAGATTTTTCAGGAAATAAGAAGAATGAAATGCTGATACATGCCACAACATGATGAACCTCAAAAACACCCTAAGCCCCCAAATCCAGTCACAAAAAGACTGCATAATGCATGATACCATTTGTGGGAAATGGCCAGAATAGGCAAATCTAAAGACAGAAAATAGATTAGTGGTTGTCCGGGGCTGGGGAAGTGGTGACTGGGGAATAACCACTAATGAGTACACAGTTTCTTTCAGGGGTGATAGAAACATTCTAAACTCTGATTATGATAGTGGTTGCAGAACTCTGTGAATATACTAAAAACTATTGAGCTGTACACCTTAAATGGGTCAACTTTATGGCATGTAAATTATCTCAATAAAGCTACAAAAAAGAAACAAAAAGATTCATATTTTGATCATTAATGTATGTCAAGTGAAAATCAACCTCAAATAACTATTCAAGGAGGTGAGAGAAGTGGGAGGAGAGAGAAAGAAAGAGAAAAGGACTGTGCAGTTGCCATAGAAAAGAACTGGGGGTTGGGCTCAGCGCCTGTGGCTCAAGCGGATAATGTGCCAGCCACACACACCTAAGGTGGAGGGTTCGAATCCAGCCCAGGCCCGCCAAACAACAATGATGGCTGCAACCAAAAAAAAATAAATAGCCAGGTGTTGTGGTGGGCGCCTGTGGTCCCAGCTACTTGGGAGGTGGAGGCAGGAGACTCGCTTGAGCCCAGGAGTTGGAGGTTGCTATGAGCTGTGATGCCATGGCACTCTACTCAGGGGGACAGCTTGAGGCTCTGTCTAAAAAAAAAAGAATTGGGGGTTGGTTAGAAATGTGACTCGTACTTTGGTGAATTTTACTTTCTATTCAGATTGTGATATGATGGTGGCACAATATGTTTCTTGATTTGGTCACACACTTCTATCCTTAAGGACGGCAAGAACTTAGGTACTTTAGAGAGTGGGTGAGGTAGGTCTCCATCTCACTTTTTTAGTGGATGGTGCTCTCTCTGGAATGACGGCAGTAGAGCCTAGTAAAGTAGCCAACATCTGAAGTCACCAGACCTGTTGCTCCAATCCTAGTTCCTCCTCTTACTGGCCATGAGCCCTCAGTTTCTTTTCCATACTCTCTTCTCAAGGTTAAGCAAGAATTACTTAACATGAAATATGTAAACATCCATGCCATGGTAAACATGAAATGTATTTCCTAGAATGTGCACCCTTACCTGCAAAATGACATTTTATCTCCAAACCCAGCTGTATCATGTCTTGTTCTTGGTGCAACTCTAAAGGTCTTCTCTACTGCCCCCCCCACATCCATTTGCCATTAATAACCTTACTTATTATCACTTTTTTCAATGATAGGAAGCCTCTGAGAACGAAAAATTAAATCAATGGCCATACTATGTTGCAACGAGTCTGAGTAGGAAGGAACCTGTCCCCCTGGCTACCCGGAGCACAAGACTTGAGCCAGTAATACATGTCCACAACATAAGCCTGGATAATAACACTGCAATGGAAACAGTCTTCCTGCCAGAATAGTTTTTACATTGGAGAATTTGGAGCGTTATAATCAGAAACATTTCTAGAAACTATGGAATATTAGGGATAAAAGTCAACACATCCACCAACATTGGACCTTACTTACATTCATGCAAATGTTTAAGTCCATAGGTACCACTTTGGTAGTTTTGGGGGGTGGAAATTATATCATAAGGTACTAGTTAAGAAAATGGGCTAAGGACTCAGGTTGCCTTATTTAAAAACTTGGCTATGTGTCCTATGAAACCAGGGCGACTAGTTGACCCCTTTGTGCCTAAGTTTTCTTACATATGTAATGAGGGAATAATAATACCCATGCTAAAAGGCTATTGCAAGGATTCTATGAGTTAATGTGCAATGCTTAAAACAGGCCTTGCATAGTAGTGGCTCATGCCTGTAATCTTAGCACTCTAGGAGACCAAGGCAGGAAGATTGCTTGAGCTCAGGAGTTCAAGACCAGCCTGAGCAAGAATGAGACCCCATCATTACTAAAAAAAATACTAGATAGGCATTGTGGCAGGCACCTATAGTCCCAGGTGCCTCAAGAAACTAAAGCATGAGGATTGCTTGAGCCCAGGAGTTTAAAGTCGCTGTGAGCTGTGATGCCATTGCACTCTAGCCTAAGGCAACAGAGTGAGACTCTATCTCAAAAAAAAAAAAAAAAAAAAAAAAGGAAAGAAAAGAAATGCTTAAAATAGTGCTTAGGACATAGTGAGCACTTAATAAGTCCATTCACTCAGGAAATGTTCATTGAATATAGTTGTAGCTTAATATATGCCAAGTTTTAGCCTAGGGGAATACTAAAGTCAATAAAATGGACCAAGTCCCTGGTTTCATGGAGCATTCTTCCTGGTGGGAGGAAGCTAACTACAACAAATACATATTTGGGGGGGAGGGGTTTGCTGTGAACTGAATTGTGCCCTCTGCCAAATTCATATGTTGAAGCCCTGACCATCCATGCAATGTTACCTAGTAATGGGCCTTTGGAGAATAATTTAGTTTAGATGAAGTCATGAAGAAGATGAGGCCCTTGTGGTGGGATTAGTGCTCTTTTAAGAAGAGGAAGAGTTACCAGAGCTCTCTCTGCATCATGCGAGGACAGAGCAAGAGGGCAGCTGTCTGCAAGCCAGGAAGAAAGCCCTCATGGAAACCAACGCCGTCAGCACCTTGATCTTGGATTTTCCAACCTATAGAACTGTGAGAATTAAATGTTTATTGTTCAATGGACATTTAGTCTATGGTATTTTGTTATATTGTTTGTGTTTGGTATTTGTTGATGTTTGGGTACTGGTTTGTTGGTATTTTGTCATAGCAGCCTGAATGACTAATACAGATTTATATGTAAATATATCTTCTGGGCAGTGCCTATGGCTCAGTGAGTAGGGCGCTGGCCCCATATACTGAGGGTGGTGAGTTTGAACCTGGCCCTGGTCAAACTGCAACAACAACAAATAATATATGTATATACATATATATATATCTCCTTCAGGTAGGAATCTTTTTTTTTTTCCTGAACCAGAGTCTCACTTTGTTGCCCTCGGTAGAGTGCTATGATGTCACAGCTCCCAGCAACCTCCAGCTCTTGTGCTTAGGCGATTCTCTTGCTTCAGCCTCCCAAGTAACTGGGACTACAGGTGCCTGCCACAACACCTGCCTATTTTTTTGTTGCAGTTTAGCCAGGGCCAGGTTCATACTCACCACCCTCGGTATATAGGGCCGGCGCCCTACCCACTGAGCCACAGGCACTGACCCCAGATAGGAAGCTTGCAGGAGCCATACAGCTGGTTTTACCCCTGGAAAGAGTCCTATACTGTGGTATGGTGAGGTGAGGAGCCTGTATTTCTGTTCCAGCAATGGTACCCATTCTCCACAGTATAGCCTTGGAGAAGCCATTTGAATCTCATCTTTTTTTTTTTTTTTTTTATTTTATTTTTGAGACGGAGCCTCAAGCTATCCCCCTGGGTAGAGTGCCATGGCATCACAGCTCATAGCAACCTCCAACTCCTGGGCTCAAGCGAGTCTCCTGCCTCCGCCTCCCAAGTAGCTGGGACCA
>CAUYQV010151430.1:0-50448 GCA_963574575.1 Galagoides demidoff | reverse complement strand
ATAGCAACCTCCAACTCCTGGGCTCAAGCGAGTCTCCTGCCTCCGCCTCCCAAGTAGCTGGGACCACAGGCACCTGCCACAACGCCCGGCCATTTTTTGGTTGTAGCCATCATTGTTGTTTGGCAGGCCCGGGCTGGGGATTTGAACCCGCTACCTTAGGTGTACGTGGTTGGCGCCTTAGCCGATTGAGCCTCAGGCACCGAGCCTTTAAAGGAGATTTTAAAAAAACCCTCATACATCTGCTTTAGTCAGTCTTCTTTTTTTTCTGTTTGAGTTAATATTACTCAAAACTTTAAGCTGCAGTGCCTTATTTTCAATTAATGATTACTTATTTTGCTTGGCACAATAGGTGGATGTTGGAAAACTTACTCTGTGATCTCTTTTTACAAATTGAAACTTAGATTCTAAATAGAATGTGGGAATATTTAAAAGAACATCTGTAGTCAATCTTTTTGCATATCAAATATTACTTTCATATTTATTATTTTAGTGATGTAGGATTCTTGCATATTATAGAAACATTGGTTACCATCTTCCTTCTTTTTTTCTGAGACAGAGTCACCTGGGCTTAACTTCCATGACCTCAGCCTACATCATAGCAACCTAAAACTCCTAGGCTTAAGCCACCCTCCTGCCTCAGCCTCTCCAGTAGTTGGGACTACAGGTGCCCACCACAATGCCCAGCTAATTTTTCTATTTTTAGTAGAGATGGGTGTCTCACTCTTGCTTAGACTGATTTCATTCCTGACCTTAAGTGATCCTCCTGCTTTGGCCTCCCAGACTGTTAGGATTACAGGAGTGAGCCACCTGTCCCCAGCCCCCTCTAAAGTTTTTATAAAGATAGTGAAGCCCAAATTTTAAATGCAAACCCTGCATAAAGATATTGCTCATACATAGTAATATAGTAAACACAATCACAAGATACTGCTGTTCATTATTGTAATGACGATCTTCCCATTTTAATATTTATTGCATTTTTTTCCCTATCAAACCTTTTCCAAAAAAGATCTGATGCAACTATTGAACACATCACAAGTGCCACCTAGTGCTTTCTTTGAAAATAATTTTTTAAAATTTCAGAAATAAGAACAGAAAACAAAATGTAGAGCATCCTTGTTCCTCGGCCAGATCTTGTGTAAGAGCTCTGCTACCTAAAAACAAGTCTATTTGTTTTCAGTTAAAAGGGATTTTAAAAGAATAATTTGAAGGTAAGTTTCCTTGACTGCAGTTAGATCTGTCAATGCTGCTTGGCTTTAATTCTACACAGATATAGACGATGTTAAAGAAAGGAGGCTAAAGAAAGGAAAAATGAAATGAGGAACTTCATAAAAGAAGTAAGGGCAATTCTTTAGAGAAGTATTTTTTGTCTGGGCGCCTGTGGCTCAAGCGCCTAAGGCGCCAGCCACATACACCTGAGCTGGTGGGTTCGAATCCAGCCCGGGCCTGTCAAACAACAATGACGGCTGCAACCAAAAAAATAGCTAGGCGTTATGGCGGGCGCCTGTAGTCCCAGCTACTTGGGAGGCAGAGGCAGGAGACTCGCTTGAGCCCGGGAGTTGGAGGTTGCTGTGAGCTGTGATGCCACAGCACTCTACCCAGGGCGACAGCTTGAGGCTCTGTCTCAAAAAAAAAAAAAGAAAAGAAAAGCATTTTTTTCCAGCTTCCAATAGGAGATGACATCTCTTAGCTCTCTTTCCACCATCATTTTATGCCCCAAATCACTCCTCTTCCCAGGTTCCCCATCTTTAAAGGATTGAAACATCATCATCACCACCACTACCAGTGACAACCATAAACCTTAGCTGAGGGCCTATTGTTGTAGGACCCAGGGCTGGTGTTAAGGACACAAACACGGGCTGGTGTTAAGGACACAAACACAGGCTGTAGTGTCTGCCATCAAGGAGTTTAAAATCAGCTTGAGGGGTGGAAGAGGAAAAGAAGAGGAGGAGAACAAGGACAGAGCATGTGTGCGATGATAATAAAACAGCAGCAATACTAGATTTTATTTATTTATTTATTTATTTGAGACAGAGTCTCACTATGTCACCCTGGGTAGAATGCCGTAGAGTCACAGCTCATAGCAACCTCCAACTCTTGGGTTTAAGTGATTCTCTTGCCTCAGCCTCCCAAGTAGCTGGGAGTATAGGCACCTGCCACAATGCCTAGCTATTTTGTTGTTGTTGTCGCAGTTGTCAATGTTGTTTTAGCTGGCCTGGGCCAGGCCGGGTTCAAACCCAGCAGCCTTAGTATATGTGGCCGGCACCCTACCCACTGAGCTATAGGCGCTGCCCAGCAATACTAGATTTTAAAGAGTCTTAACCATTTCCAGTTCACAAATCAGAGAACCTTGGAGGAGCTCTCTTCTCCCCTTTATCCAGTCCCGATCCCTGAGTCCAGCAGGGTCCTCTTGTGAAATGTCTCCCTGATGTGTTTTCTCCTCCTTCCCTTCCCTCCTACTGCAGTTTTACTCTCCACTCAGTGGTGAGGGTGCTGGCCACATAAGCTGGGTCTGGGGGGGGGTTGAACCCAGGTCTACTAAACAACAGAGACAACTACAACAACAACAAACAATTGCTGGGCGTTGTGGTGGGCGCCTGTAGTTCCAGTTATTTGGGAGGCTGAGGCAAGAAAATCACTTAAGCCCAAGAGTTTGAGGTTAAGCTGTGAGCTGTGATGACACCATACTCTACTGAGGGCCGCATAATGAGATTCTGTCTAAAAAAAAAAAAAAAAAGAAAGAAAATTGCAACAGATGTATCCTTTGAATTTCTGCCCCTCTTGCTGCCGGGCTAGCATTACTAAAATTCCGCCTCAAACTTTCCATTCTTTTCTCAAGAACCAGTTACTGTTCTCTGGTGCTTATCAAACCGTAGGTACAAGTCTCTGGGCCTAGACTGGAAGGCCTTCCATGGTCTACACAGAATTTCATCTGTTCCATTTGATGGGCCACTACACTAAAGATAGTCTAACACTAAATGTTTTCTCATAGAGGACAGGGCTCGCTTTACCCTGGGGCACACTCTGCTTCCATTTCTGTCTGCTTTCATTTCCTTTTTTGAATAGTGTAGGCTTTTCCTAGTATTTCTACTTGCCTATTTTTTTCTTCAAGAGACAGGGTCTCACTCAGTTGTCTAGGTTAGAGCACGGTGGTGCTATCATACCTTACTAAGCCTCAAATTCCTGGCTCAATAATGTTCCCACCTCAGCCTCCCAAGTAAGTAGCTGGGACTATAGGTGTGCACCACCATGCCCAGCTAACTTTTTTGGGGGTTAGATATACAGTCAGGCTGTTCTTGAACTCCTGGCCTGTGGTGATCCTCCCACCTGGGCCTCTCACAGTGCTAGAATTGTAGGTATGAGCCACTGCACCCATCCCTTTTCGTTTTTGCTTTTGTTTCTTTGTCTCTTGTACCATTTGCCTTTATAATGTTTTCAGCTTTTCCCCAGACATTTCATTGTATTACTTATTCTGTTACTTGTTACCATTTCCCTCCTCCACAAACCATTTTCTTCCACTGGTCACCTCTCTCCGGGGGCATCACATTCTTCTCCAGTCTCTGCTGGCTATTCTTTGAACTTGCTACCCAGCAAGTCATGTTGAAATTCTTGTTTCTGCTTTGGGGCTTTGTTATACTCTTTCCTGGATCACTGATCTTCCTCTTTCTTACTTTTCTCTTTGTTTTGTTGGAGAGTATTTTCAAGCAACTTCCCAAAATTAGGCATGGGGGAGGTAATTGTTAGAAGTCCTCGCATGTATGAAAATGTCTTTATTCCCCTTCCTACTTAATTGTGTTTGTCTAGATACAATATTCTATTTTATAATCATGTCACCAGCAAACTCAGTAGCTGTTTCTCATTGTGTTTTAGCACCTATGTGTCTTGGTCCTTATAGCTGTCCTAACAAAATACCATAGACTGGATCATTTATACAGAACAGAAATTTATCTTTTCACAGTTCTGGAGGCTGAGAAGTCCAAGATCAAGGTGCCAGCAAGTTTTGTTGTTGGGTGAGGGCTGCTCTCTGCTTCCACGATGGCACCTTGCTACTATATCCTCTGAAGGGGAGGAATGCGCTGTCCTCACATGACAGAAAGCAGAGGTCACTATCGTGAAGCCCCTTAAATCCATTAATGAGGGAGAAGCCCTCATGGCCTAATCACTTTTTTTTTTTTTTTGAGACAAGAGCCTCAAGCTGTCCCCCTGGGTAGAGTGCTGTGCCATCTCAGCTCACAGCAACCTCCAACTCCTGGGCTCAAGCGAGTGTCCAGCCTCAGCCTCCCAAGTAGCTGGGACCACCACAGGCGCCTGCCACAATGCCCAGCTATTTTTTTTTTTTTTTTGGTTGCAGCCGTCATTGTTGTTTGGCGGGCCCGGGCTGAATTCGAACCTGCCACCTTGGGTGTACATGGCTGGTGCCTTAGCCACTTGAGCCACAGGTGCTGAGCCAGCCTAATCACTTCTTAAAGGCACCACCTCTTCATAATATCACATTGGCCATTAAGTTTCAACACCTGAATTTTGGAGGAGGCACATTAAAACCCCAGTATTGCTGATGAGAAGTCTGATGACAATCTGACTCTTGTTCTCTATAATATTGAAGACAAATTGTTCTATTTCACTACTGCAAGTCAAATCCTAACAATCCATTTCCATTTGTAAAATTGAGCCTCATGGGTCTGTGCTCTGCTTTTCATGCTAACTAACGACATATCAGAGGATCAGAGGCTGGCTCTGAAAATACAGAACCCTATGATTTTTTAAAGTCTGATAGAGAGATGAAAAAGATAGCAAGTACAAAGACAGAGATATCATTTCATCTTAAAGCATTGTCAAAAGATCTGATGAGGTAAGGTATAAATATGAACTTTTACAAGGACATCAGACTTGTTTCCTCATCAGTGATATGAAGTCAGGCAAAAACTTTCACTGTTCTCTCTGATGTAAATCTAGCATTGGGGTTATATTTGAACAAAGAAGTGTGGTAGATGCTGGAGATTTTAGAAATTGTTTTGCCACCTTGTAAAAACGTAGCCTTCAACAACACCAGTAATTCTGATTGATAGCCTTACTTGTTGATTTGTTACCCTGGTGATAATGTTCTAGTTGACATCCATGTTCCCAAGTGATATAAACACTAGGAGTGTTGTTCAGTTAAATCAGAAGAGCATTCTTGGCTCTTTCCTATTCCTGCTTGCATAATAGACAAATGAAACCCTTCTGCTAGAGTCCTTAGCCTAACAGAATTTAAGAGTCATGTTCCACTTACATTTCTGTTTAAATATATGTTGCTTTAGCCCCGTGGACCACAGTGGCAACTCCTTAAACCAAGAGTTAATTATACAAGGTATTTCATTTTTAATAGTAGTGCTGTTCAAAATATGGTAACTTTTCAGTATTATTTGCAGCAACATTATTTCAGTGCCTTTCCAGAACTTTGTGTGTGTGTGGGATGTTAAATAACAATATGAAAAGCAATGTGGTAGTTCTTTTCATTTAACACTCCTCCCTCCCCCCCCCCGCCCCCCACCCACAGACACACATCAAGGTCCAGGAACACATTGTCCCAGAAAATGCTTCGAAATATGGTGAAAATCTTCCTATAAAAACCAAAAACATTTTCTATATTATCATAGTATTAAATCTTTACCAAATCTATCGTTTTACAGAGTAATGAGTTATAGGACATAGGAAGAAAAACTTTTTTTTTTTTTTTTTGAGACAGAGCCTCAAGCTATCCCCTGGGTAGAGTGCTATGGCATTACAGCTCACAGCAACCTCCAACTACTGGGCTCTAGAGGGTCTCCTGCCTCAGCCTCCCAAGTAGCTGGGACCACAGGCACCCGCCATAATGCCCAGTTATTTTTTGGTTGCAGCCATCATTGTTGTTTGGCGGGTCCGGGCTGGATTCGAACCCGCCACCTTAGGTGTATGTGGCTGGCGCCTTAGCCACTTGAGCCACAGGCACCGAGCCAGGAAGAAAAACTTTAATGTGTATCCATGGCAACAACCCAGTAAACACTAACAGATGAACAGATAAACAAAGTGTTGTAAATCCATACAATGGGATATTCTGCTTTGGAAAGGAATGGCATACTGATACAAGCTGCAACATGAATGAACCTTGAAAGCATTGTGCTAAGTGTGAGAAACCAGACTCAAAACACCACTTGTAGAATTCCACATGTATGAAATATCCAGAATAGGCAAATCTATAGAGACGGGAAGCCAGGGGCTCAGGGTGAGGAGTGACTGCTTAATGAATATGGGGTTTCCACTGCATGTGATGAAACAGTTCTAGGGCTAGGCAGTATAGCTGGCTGTACCACGTTGTGCATGTACTACATGCCATGGAATTGTACACTTTAAAATGGTTACAATAGTATGTGTTCTGTTATGGCATTTTAGCTGAATAAAAAGGAGACGACAACAAAAGACTGTAGGTTCTCTGTAGAGAAACTCAAGAGTTTAGCTTAAGACATGTTGAAGTTGAGATGCTTAGTAGATATTTTAATGGATAAAGGAATCTGGAGCTCAGAGCAAGTTTGGAACTGAAGAGTATGTTTGGGAGTTATCTGTGTGGGATGGCACTAAAGACTAAGGACCAGCGAGATCACCTAGGCAGAGGGTAAGGGTGTAGCGCTAAGAGAAGAAAGGGAAGATGTTCCTGGGAGCCAGCAAAGCCCACACAAAGCAGATGTCCCACAATGCAGTAGGAGAGTCAGGAGAGCATGGACTCTGCAGAGCCCAGTGAAGGGAGTGTTTCAGGGGGGAGGGATGGCCAGACACGTCCACTGCTACTGAGAGATGGAGAAGGTGCAAACAGTTGGCTTTTGTGTAATGAAGATTCCTGTGATCTTTACTACATTCTTTATTATTGAAGGTGCTTGAAGGCACTACTCCAATATACCTCTGACTTGTGAAACATATTTTGTCTATCATTTTCTGAAATAGACATACCATAGTTTTCCACCTCGCTATAGATAGATTTTAATTTCTTCTTGCATTTCTAACATCTTTTGTTTTTTGAATTCTGAAGTTCTCTGCCGAGTGAATAACATTCATCTCATATTTTGTTAGTAAATTACAACTTTTATTATTTGGAAATAGATTTTTTCCCTTTAATGTTTTATGTCTCTTTTGTAAATGGCTTATAGGTAATCCCTCCCCCCTTATTGGAGGGGGATAAGTTTCACAACCACCCTCGATGACTGCCTGATGCCCTGGATAGCACTGAACCTGCTTGCCGTCAATCAGAACACGTTTCTGTTCATTTCCTCCACCCTATAGTTAATGCTTTTTCCATCCTAACTAAGCACTTGTCACACACTGGGGTGTAACTTTTACAGTTTGAAGTGCAACAGTAAAACTAGTGTGAATTTCTTATTCCTTCTTCACAACTTCATGGATAAAAGATTTGTTCTTACGCAGATCTTAGCAACTTCAGCCTACTATTTTTTGCATTCCTTATTAGGACAAGAGTTTTCAGAGGGAGCATTTTATGACTGTTCTTTGGCATATTTGAGTTGCCGGCATCATTACTGTTATAAAATAAAACAAAATAATAAAATAAAATAAAATAGGGCAGCACCTGTGGCTCATGGATAGGGCACCAGTCCCATATACCAAGGGTGGCAGGTTCAAGCCCGGCCCCAACCAAACTGCAACAAAAAAATAGCCAGGTGTTGTGGCAGGCACCTGTAGTCCCAGCTACTCGGAAGGCTGAGCCAAGAGAATCGCCTAAGCCCAGGAGTTGGAGGTTGCTGTGAGCTGTGACACCATAGCACTCTACCAAGGGTGATGAAGTGAGACTCTGTCTCTACAAAAAATAATAAAATAAAATAAAATGTTACTTGGACACAAGCACTGCAAGATCATGCTGTCTGTCTGATACAGCTACTAAGGGACAAAAGAACATGTGGTGACTATATGGAGAATTCAGTAGACAAAAGGGCTATTCATATTCCTGGCAGGATGGAGCGGGGTGGCACAAGATTTCTTCACACCATTCAATACAGCATGCAACTTAAGAATTGTTTATTTCTGGAATTTTCCACTTAAAAATTTCAGACCATGATTGACTATAGGTAACTGAAACCTCAGAAAGCCAAACCAGTGAGAAGTGGGAATAACTATAATTGGATTCTTTGTAACTCAAATCAGGACTAGGCTTTTAAATAAAAGAACTTAATTCATTCGCATTTATTATTGTTAGTTTATTTAAATACATTCCTGTTATCTTGATACATGTTTTCCACTCAGGTTGCTTTTTCACTGTTTACTTTTTTCTTTTCTTTCTTTCTTTCTTTTTTTTTTTATCTTTTGTTAGATTGATCAAGTTCTCTTATTCCATTTGTTTTTCTTTCAAGGGTTGGCAAAGTTATCCATTTCATTTATTTACAGGGTCAAGTTATATTTTTAACTCCCATGGTTTTATTAGTAGATACTTTCTATTAGTATCTAGAATTAATTTATCTTTAAATTGCAGGGGAGGCAAAGTTTTACCTCTATTCTTAGGCCTTTTGGCTTGTCCTGAAACTTAATATGAGACCGTGATAGGAGACAAGCACATAGATTGGCATAAACAAATGAAGAACCTTCATAAGTCAATGAAGGAGCAAAGAAGTGTTGAACTTACATATTAGGGTGAACAAAGAGAGGCAATTGTAGGAAGTTACTAGACTATGTGAGGAGGCTAAAGGAAGATAAGAATTATTTTAGCAAAGTCTGTTTATATAGAATTCTCTTGGCTATGGACTCCATGTTGAAGAACAGGGTTTTTGGTTTTTGCTTTTTGTTTTCTTCTCATACAGGGAGGACATCTTACATGGGAGTTTCTATCTCCTATTTCCAAGCAGAAAAAGGGAGATTGGAATGCCCATCTTTCATCTGCTGTTTTTCCAATGTTTTTAGCTCAAAATAATCCTCATGCCAAACTGGCATATTTTGAGGTGGCATATTTTGCCACCCTTCAATATTTTCTCATTAACACTCTCTGATTTTCTCCTTTTCCCACCGTGACCTCAATATTGTTTTAGAGACAAGGTCTTTCTCTGTTGCAAGAGTGCAGAGGCATGATCACAGCTCACTACAACTTTCAACTCCTGGGCTTGCGTGACCCTACAGCCTCAGTCTCCTGTGTAGCTGGGACGACAGGTACGTGCCACTCTGCAGAAATAGTCTGGTTAGGGCATTGCTTCGTGGTAGATGTCACCTCTGATTCAGGTGCTGGGTGGAATAGCCAGTGGCTAATTTTTTAAAAATATTATTTATTTTTATTATTATTATTATTGTTTGTAGAGATGAGGTTGCTATGTTGCCCAGGCTGGTTTTAAATTCCTGGCCTCAAGCAATCCTTCTGCCTTGGGCTTCCAAAGTGCTGGGATCACAGGTGTGCGAGTGGCTCACTGCACCCAGTTTTGCACACACACCCCTTTTTATATCCCACATTATCCTTTTCTTTGGAGTACTTTTTGTCATTGTTGTTTTGTTCTAGTACATTTTTTGAGTACTGTCATCATTTTAGAGGTAACATATTTGTGGCAAAACTTCTGTGTCTTTGTATGTTCAAAAATGACTCAGTGCTTTCACACTTGATATGATTATGCCTCATTATAGACTTTGAGCTTCAAAATGGCTTTCTTGCTCAAAGTTCTGACGATATTGCTCTGGAGTCTTCAGCATCCAGGACTGTTGATGAGCAGCTGATGCCGACATGCTTCTTGTATCTTTGTACAATATGTATGTGTGTGTGTATATATATATATATATTTTTTTTTTTTTTAAATCACAGTGTGTCTTAGTAGTAAAATGACTTTTTTTCTTCTGGGTAGATACCTAGTGATGGGATTGTGGGATCAAATCCAAGGTGTACTTTTATTTAATTTATTTTTTATTAAATCATAACTGAGTACATTGATGCATTTATGGGGTTCAGTCTACTGATTTGATATACAATGTGAAATGCTTACATTGAGCCGATTAACACATCCATCACAATTATATTCCTTTCTTAATAGTTTTGAAATGTACCATTACTTTCATGTTATGAATTTTCTAGAGTGTTAATAAAAAGAAAAAAAAAGAAAAATGTACCATTGCATTATGACATCAGGTGACGTCCCCCCAAATATCCTCCCTCCTCCCGCCTCCCTTCCCCTCCCCTCTCTCTCCTCTTCCCTTCTACTTTCTGGACTATAGTTATGTTTTACCATTTGTATGAATGTGTAGGTACTTATATATTGATTTCAGAGTAGTATTGAGTACATTGGATACTTTTTTTTCCCATTTTTGAGATACTTTGCTAAGAAAAATATGTTCTAGCTCCATCTAGGTAAACATAAAAGATGTGAAGTCACCGTCTTTTTTATGCTTGCATAGTATTCCATGGTATATATATATATACCATAATTTGTTAATCCACTCATGGGTTGATGGGCACTTGGGCTGCTTCATGTCACATACATTACATTTATATGGAATTATTCAGAATGATTTCATTTCTGAAAATAAATCAATTTTCCTAGACTGGTCATTGGGCCCCTTCAATCTAAAATGTACACTTTCTTCAGCTCTGTGGAGTTTTAATTTTTTTCCTTGGTGATTTCATCCTTCACTGTTTCTGTACTTTCTTTCTGGAGCTCCTATTAGATGCATTTTAATCGCCTGCAATTAATTCTTCACATTGTATAAATCCTTTTGTATATTTACCTTTTCCTTTTTATTTAAAATTTTATGAGTTTCATACCTTCATCTTTTGGATCACTAATTTTATTTTGCATTGTATAAGTTCCATTGATCATTCATTCAATAAATACTTACTGAGTTTTTACTGTGCCAGGCATTGGTCTAAGTGTTGGTATCCAGTGGTAAACAAAGTCCTCTTATTGGATTCTTATTTTCCAAAAAGAACTCTTTTTTATTCTCTGAACATTCTTGTGGTATGTAAGCAAAATATTATCAAATATTTATGAATATACCAATGAACTCTTTTTTTCTCTCACTTTTTTTAAAGATAAACATTTTATTCTAATCTCTTTTTCTTCCAAGCCAGGTCTATTTGTTGCAAGATACTCATGCTACTGATTTTTGTCAATATTTGGTGATCCTGAATTATATTTTTACTTTTACAAATGAGGAACTAGGTTGATATGATGGGCAGGTGGCATGGGTTTCGTCTGTTTTCGTGGGGGTGTGTTATTTAGACTTCTATGAATGCAAGATCAGATGTAACTTCTACATAGGTAGATGCGGAATGTCCCCAGGAAACATTTACTTAAACATAATGGCTGTGGAACAGGCAGGTGGGACTTTTTATTAGTCAGCATTCTTGATTACAAGTAGCATATATTGGCATTGGATAATTTGTACAAAAGTATAACTTAATGGCAGGCTGAATTAACAAGAAGGATTAAGAATCAGGCTTGGAAAACCAATAGGGGACAAGGAGGGCCACAGACACAGATACTCTGCAGAAACAGTCTGGGTAGGTCACTGCTCCTTGGTGGATGTCACCTCAGATTCAGGTGTTGGGGGAAATGGCCAGTGCTCCAGCTGCCAAACCAGGGTGTAGGGCTATCTTCCAGGCAGCCAGTAACCTCATGTGCTAGGCAGAATGATGGTGCATAATCCCCTAATTCATGGCCATATTCCCTTACATGGCAAGAGGGACTTTGCAGATGTGTTTAAGGAATTTGAGATGCAGAGATTATCCTGGATTATCCAGATAGGCCTGCTACATGAATGCTTACAAAGAGAGCACATTTCTCAGCTGTGGTCAGGGAGGTGTGACTATGCGAAAAGGGTCGGAGAGTTGCTGTACTGCAGGCTTTGCAGAAGGAAGAGGGCCAAGAACTGAGCAATGTGGGCGGACAGCAGCAGCTGGGGAAGGCTCCGTCGTCTCCAGGAAGGGGTGCGTTCTGCTGACACCTTGATTCTGGCCCTTTACGACCTGTGTCAGACTTCTGTTCCACAGAACTGCAAGAAAGTGCGTGTGTGTTGGTTTAAGCTGCTAAGTCTGTGGTAATTTGTTATGGCAGTGATAGAAGCCCACACATACCTGCGCACGCTGTATTTCCCTGCCGTGGTGCTGAAGGAAGGAGGTTTCACTCTGGTGCAAATCTTCTGTACAGAGCTGCCCTGTCATCTCCTAACACTGCCTCCTGTGCCTACACCTGCTATGCTCCACTCCTCTTCCTCAGGTCAAGCGCCGGTGATGTGCTCTTTCCGCCAGTTTAGGGGAAGGCCACGGGCCACGTGTTCTGAATATAGCTTTTTAATAAATTATCCTGATGGTTGATGCAGGATAATTCTGTGTTATTTTAATTGTCCCTCTGAGTTTGGAATCCTGCTGGAAATTTTTTTTCTCTCTCATCTTTCCATTATTTTAATTATTTACTTGGCTTATTTTCTGTAGCCAATGTGGGAATGTGGTGTGTGTTTTTTTTTTTTTCTCCTACTCTTGTCAATCTTGATTTCATTTAATTTCAATCAACCTGGTATTTCAAAAATGTTCTGATAATGGCACTCTATCCTCTTTTCCAGTGCTGTGTGGATTTTGTCTTTAAAAACACTTCTCCCCTTATTGTAAAAAACAAAATGGGTGGAAGAGTACGTGATACTATGATCTCAGTTCATCTGAAGCCAATCGTTGCTTTTTATTGAGACTGGTTGTTCTGTAGTTGGGGCTCAGACAGAATCCAGAGGACTAGCATGTGCCCAGGAGAGTGGGCGGTGGGGCCCAGTGTCAGCAGCGGGCAGTGGGAGTGCAGAAGACTGCGGGCTGAGGACATGGGCGGTCCAGGAGGAAGTAGAGGTTGGAACGATCTGGGTTGGTGTCAGAGAAGCCTTTAATAGAGAAAGACAGGCCTAGTTTCAAATCCTGATTTTTTCCCCTTGCCAAATATGTAAACTGAAGTGAGTTTAGTCTTTGGGGGCTTCAGTTTCTTCATGTGTAAAACACCATCTATCACAAGGTGTCTGCAAGGATTATAGGAGAGGATGTCGATCAAGTTCTTAACCATGGGCTTGGCATATAAAACCCTTGAATATTTCCTGAGTGCATTTTCATGGATTAATCTTGTTTAATCCTGGTTATTAAGCCTATTACACAGATCAGGAAACTGAGGAATAGAGAATTTAAGTAAGCTGCTTAAGATTATAGCCATTAAGTGGCAGAGCAAGGTTTTGAACCTGAGGGCCTGGCTCTGTCGTCTCTGCACATAACACGGTGCTGCTGACCCTCCCGCAGGCAAGCGCTGTTGGGCTGACTGCTCCTTTCTAGATTTTAGATTTCCTGTGAAGTTTGGGGGTAGGAGCTAGATTCATTTTATGATTTGGGATGGTATTGAGTCAACAAGAGAGGGTAAGTGGGCCCAGCAACAGGCAAGCTGGAGCCAGCCAGTCATTATAGTTTATTGTGTTTTTTTACTGGCTCGTTTGCTTTTACAATGTATTCATTTTTGTGGAGGTAATATTTACATAACAGTAAAGTGAACAAACAGAAGGCCTACAGCTCAATGAATTGGCACATGTGTATGTATAAGCCTCTTCTATCACCATCCAGATCAAGACAGAAAGTTTGTGCCCCCTGCCCTTCAGTACCTGACCCCAGGTGACTGCTGTGTCAGCCTCTGTCCCTACAGCAGGTTTAGTCTGGTTTTAACCTTCATAAAATGGAACACAGCGATATTTACTCTTTGGCATTTGGTTTCTTTCATCATCCTGCTCCTTACTTTGATAAAGAACAAAATGCTTAGGCTCGGCGCCTGTGGCTCAATCAGCTAAGGCGCCAGCCACGTACACCTAAGGTGGCAGGTTCGAATCCCCAGCCCGGACCTGCCAAACAACAATGATGGTTGCAACCAAAAAATGGCCGGGCGTTGTGGCGGGCGCCTGTGCTCCCAGCTACTTGGGAGGCGGAGGCAGGAGACTCGCTTGAGCCCAGGAGTTGGAGGTTGCTATGAGCTGTGATGCCATGGCACTCTACCCAGGGGGACAGCTTGAGGCTCCATCTCCAAAAAAAAAAAAAAAGAAAAACTGAATGCCTGCTGAACATCAGTCTCCTTGTGGTTTTTAATTTTCTAGTCATCATGTAAAAATGTGTGTGTATGTGTACTACAAAGGGAAAAAAGATTTAAGTTAAATAACTTCCCAAAGTTGGTCTAAAGAGGAGGTAAGTTGTGAATTCAGGTCTCTTGGCTCTGAAGACCAGGTCAGATCTGTCTGGGCTTTCCCCCCAGAAAATCGCAACGTCGAATTAGGAGATTTCCCGGGAGGTTGGTAAGGGCAGAGATCTCATTTTATAGGTTAGATTGTGGAAATAATTCAAAGAACTTGAGATGTATCCATTAAAATATCTTACCTTGATGACCCTACTGCATTCTTCCAGGATTAAGTAGTTTTCCTGCAAAACTATTACAGCTATTGTTTGATGGCTATTAAATGTGGACCAGGATGTTTGATCATTAGCTTATTGCAATAAATTGAAGCAACATGGCATTAGCTGGTGTGTTCTCAGGGGTTATGGGCCACACAGTTCTTCAGACCAGGTTTATGCAATAACATCCTGTTCCATGTCTTTTCTAGGCTAATACATACTTTTCATTTCTTTTGAATCTGTCCAGTTCTGGTGAGGAGAGACCCATTGTTCTGAAGCTGGCTCCAGGAAGTTAAGTGACTTGTCAAACAGCTGGGAATCACAGTATTTGAATCCAAAGTTCAAGTTCTTAACTACCTCATGGTAACAGAGAAATAAGTAAGCCAGCTGATAGGGGAAATGAGGATGGGCAGAGTTACTTGGACAGTGCCAATGCCCTTCAGCCAAAAAACCCCAGGGATACATCTGCAGACAAAGAATTTAGGTAAGATGTTCAAAGGATACAGAATTTCAGTTAAACAGGAGGAATAAATTCAAGAGACCTACTGTGAACAAAAAATCGGGATTATGACTTGCTCCATTGAGCAGGAGCACACCCTGGGGGCGAGGGGAAGTGACTGAGTGGAAAGGTTGGAAAGACCTACTACAGCACTTGGGATTTGGTTGGGTCATTTGGGCAGGGTCTGAGAGGGTTTGCTCTGTATTGGATACTGTCAGAAAGCAGGGATGAGTCCATGATGTGAGTCTCAATAATTTTATTTATAGGGAGGGAGGCTAGCCAGAGAAAAAGGTTGTAATTGGTAAGACCAAGTGTCACTCATTTTAGTCAATACAAACAATAGGTATTTGTATTTTGTGAGTGGCACAGTGACAGTTTTTGTCTGTGCTTAAACAAAATTTTAAAATGGTTTGTCTCATTTTATCAAGGTCTCAGAGGGACTTTATCTGGGGTTGGTATTGTGTGAGACTGCTTATGCCCAACAGGAAAATAGGTGAGGCTCATTGTGAGTGCCAGACAAGCTTTTGAATGTCAGGGCTGCTCTTTTGTTCTTTTTCAAAAGGAACTTGGGATTGAGATCACATGAAAATTGGGCGTGACAGCACCATTTCTCTTTCATCCCGGGATTTGACTGACTGTCTCCTGAAGATATGGGTGGGGGATGTGTGGGTTGGATCTCCTCACTGGATGTGGCCACTTGAATCTTAGGATAACACATGAAAGCAAACTCAGTAACCTATAACTGGTTTCATCTGGGTTTCTTCTTTTTTTTTTTTTTTTTGCAGTTTTTGGTTGGGGCCGGGTTTGAACCCGCCACCTTCAGTATATGGGGCTGGTGCCCTACTCCTTGAGCCACAGGCGCTGCCCCATCTGGGTTTCTTCTTTCTCGCTCTTATTTTTTTGAGACAGAGTCTCACTATCTCACCCTGGGTAGTGAGCCTTGGTGTCATCATAGCTCACAGCAACCTGGAACTCTTTGGCTCAAGTGATCTTCCCGCCTCAGTTTTTCTATTTTTAGTAGAGACAGGGTATCGCTCTTGCAAATCACCCACCTCAGCCTCCCAGAGTGCTGGGATTACAGGTGTGAGCCACTGCACCCGGCCTGGGTTTCTTCTTTGCTTCAGTCTCATTTCTAGGAGGTCAGATTGGGGTGAGCTAAAACCAGGAAGAGAAAGCAGAGGAAATATAATACTAGATATAGGAAGGGAAAGGAAATTGTTCTGTCAATAGAAATGAGAAACCAGCGGCTTCTAATTCCTCTAGAGCAGACAGCAGAGCTGGTCAATCGGATGGGTTGGGGTGGAGGTGTGAGGTGGAGAGGAGATTAGATTTTCAAGTTCACATGACTACTACCCCCTTTTTTTAGGGGTAGCCAGAAAGTCTCTGATCTGCTGCTTAAAATAGAAGCACTTCCTATTTCTTCCTGCTGACGTAGGAAAAAACAAGTGAAGGCTGACAAATAGGAGTGGGGGCTTTCTACCATTAAATGTGATGGGCCAACTGGGAGTCAGGAGTGGCAGGAAATGAACACGAAGACGCCTGCTGTTGCGATCAAGGGAAACCTAAGTTAGCCTAACACATTTTTGGTGTTAGATGGTAATTGTTGCTTGTCCACCGATAAGCAGCTCACAGTTGGACAAGAGGGAAGTTTCACAAGATGGGTTTGAGACCAGTAACCTGCCAGCTCTCCTTCACCTTCCTGACCTCAGAGGGCTGGACCTGGGCCCTTCTGAGCAGTGACTTGGGGCCTGGGGCTTGCAATGAGCCCCACTTCCAGTCCCCTCCAAGGAAGAGGAGTAAGACGACATCCAGGGAAGAAGGAGGAGAATGGAGGAACCAGACAGAAAAGAAACTGCTCTGAAGTTGATCTAAAGACTTCTGCGGCCTCACGTGGGAGTCCTGAATAGCTGCACCCTTCAGGGAGATCACAGGCCTTGGCTCTGTCTCAGCTAAAAAGTATGTCCTCCTTGAGGACAGGTGGGGGCCTGGACACAAGGGGTACTTGGGCTCAGGGTCTCACTTGGTTTTGGAAGTAGAGCCTGTCACATTTGTAGTAGAATTTGTACTTTCTATGAAAGAGGAGCTGAGGCTTCAGGTGGGAAGCTCGTCGGAGAGCGGCAGAGAGCAGCAGCTACTGAGACCCTTTCTCTTGTAGAAGGAAGTCAGGGGATGAAATTTAAGGAGCAGCAGGTGTTATCTGGCTTCAACTAGCCCTTTCCTGTGGCCACAACTGTGCTGGATTCCACTAACCAGAGACCAGTTTCAGTTATCGAGAAAAACCTATAGAGATTAAGAGCATGGGGACTAGTTGTCCCTCTCATTGAGTATGAATTCATTTCCAAAAAGAATCTCCCTTGATGGAGCTGAGATCCAATTATAAGGAGAAGAAAACTTTTGTTTGTTTTTTGAGACAGAGTCTTATTCTGTCACTCCGGGTAGATTGTCATGGCATCAGCCTAGCTCACAGCAACCTCAAACTCCTGGATTCAAGCAATCCTTCAGCCTCAGCCTCCCAAGTAGCTGGGACTACAGGTGCCTGCCATGAGGATGCTGGCTAAGTTTTCTATTTTTAGTAGAGACAGGGTCTCCATCTTGCTCAGGCTGGTCTCAACTCTTGAGCTCAAGAGATCCTTGTGCCTCTGCCTCCCAGAGTGCTAGGATTACAGGTGGGAGCCCCCACGCTCAGGCCACGAGATGAGAATTTTGTGTGGAGAGAGAATTTTGGAGACTGAGGCCCTGGATGGAAAGGGAGGAGTGAGTTTGAGGCCAAGATTGCTCAGCCAGTGGCAAGCACAAGGGCACTGGAAAGCCTAGTGAGTGGTGGGAACAGAAGGCAACAGAGTGCCTGAGAGCATGTGGGAGGGACAGCGGCCGTCTTCATGTTTGCCCAGAGTAAGTTCCTGCCCCCTCTTCTCATCTCAGACAAGTACTGGTGTCATCTGTTTTGATACTCCAAGACATCTTTGTCCCAGAGAGACAGGTGAGGCAGGGGAGGGGCAAGCTGGTTGTGCCCTGTCAGGATGTGGACCTTCACCCCTATCCCAGGAATTAGGGATGTGGCTCCTGCCCCAGCTTTACCACGAGGTACACTCCAGGTGTGTATCCTCCACTCCTCCCTCATCCCTGCTCAGCCTAGTTCACAGGAACCTGGGTGGGGCATGGGGTGGGAATGCTCCCTGTGCTGAGTTTTCTGGGAGTAGGCCCCCCACCGGACAGGTACTCTTTCTTTCTTCATAAGGGACAGCATTTGGCAGTTGGTGTCAGGTGTTTCCGTTGCTTCCAAGTGCAGGAGGAAAAGGATCTGAAGAGCATTAGCTCGACCATGTCTTATGGGGTTGGTGAGTGGGACCAAAAGTACAAGTAGACACAGGAGTTCCAACTGTTTAGCTGCATTAAGTGTTATCTGGTATCCAGCCGGAAATACACCCTGTGTATGCAGTTTACATCTCCACTTTCGGAAATCCCATTTTGGTAGACTCATATGTGACCAATTATGGAACTAGTAAAAATGAAAGAAATTGAACAGACATTAAAGCCCTCTTTATTAGGATAGACAAATACTGAGTTAGAAGAACTTCCTTCAGGGCTACAAATGGAAACATAGTTCAGAAGAGAAATATTTTGATAGTAAACAAAAATTCTCATAAATCACCCCATTCTATTGACAGGTCTACTTCTTGCCCATTTGAAAGGTGTTTCAAGTTGAGATTGTTCAGGGCAAGGACTGAGAAAGTATACAGTAAGCTCCTTAGTCTTCAAAAGTCCTCTAACTTTTAATTAATGGAGAATTGAGGCTACTAAGCACACATCAGTCTGGAGGGTATGAGAGGAAATCTGAATCATTGTTAACGTAGGTGAAAGATTGTACTGGAGAATTAAAAGGATCTGAAGGTAGCATCAGGGAAGTCACCCCAGTCTCTGAAGGTGGGAGCCACTATCGAATGCAAAAGATGAATTTCAGCAACTTTTCTCTTGCTTCCTCCTTCCCCCAACAATACCGAAATAAGGGGAATGTTTGGAAGGGTTTTTTATTTTTTATTTTTTGAGACGGAGCCTCAAGCTATCCCCCTAGGTAGAGTGCCATGGCATCACAGCTCATACAACCTCCAACTCCTGGGCTCAAGCGAGTCTCCTGTCTTCGCCTCCCAAGTAGCTGGGACCACAGGCGCCCGCCACAACGCCCGGCCATTTTTTTGTTTGTAGCCGTCATTGTTGTTTGGCGGGCCCGGGCTGGGGATTCGAACCCGCCACCTTAGGTGTACGTGGCTGGCGCCTTAGCCAATTGAGCCACAGGTGCCGAGCCTGGAAGGGTTTTTTAGAAAACAATGAGAAATACAGGCAAATGTGTTATCGAAATACAATCCTGGCTTATTGTGATAACACAGTTTCTTTGAAGTCTTTATATTCCCAAAGTAAAAATAAGCAGAAATGGGAGCTATTATTTACTTTCCAAATCCTCTCCTTCCTACAGTCTATAAAAATGTTGCAGAACTCTAGACCAAGATGAAAAGTACTCGTCATGAGAATGTGTGGAGCTTGAGAGGCCACACCCCCTGACCTGGTGATTTGACGGAGACGTGTGTGCTAGTGTGGAGCACAAACGCAGGATACCAGGAGCGAGCGGGTTCCAGTACCAAATCCAGAGTCATTAGGAGGTATGGTGACAACATTCTGTGCTTAATATTCAATTCTGCTCCAGAAGAACATGGTACCCAGGACAACCCAAAACTAGAATGTAAAGGAAAAAAAAAAGAGACAAAGAAAAATAAGTAAGAAATTGTTTTCAAATGTCTCGTACCTGGAAACAAGTGATGATGGATTTATACAGGCTTAGGTGACAATAGATTTTTAAGAGTAATCTGCCTTCAATAGCATCAAAGGGCCTGATGTGACACTAAGTCCATTGTGTCCCAAAGTATTACTTATCTCCTGCCACTTAGAGGCAACTTCTCTATTCCCACTTTCTGACCCCAATTCCCATTCTAGACTCCCTGTCTTCTGGGGGTGCTGCCCTTTTCAGTCTGTGCTAAACTGGTCTGTTGGGGAAATTGTTTATTCTTCCCATCAAGGCCAATTACCTTCCAGTGCCTTCCCATTTCAAGGTAGGGGTTTTCTGCTTCTAAGTATCCAACTATTCCTACTAAGGGACTTCCCATTTCTCCTAACATGTTTGTGCCCTGGAATGGCTGCCCCTCAAAAATCCCACAGAATTCAAGATATCTGACACACGCAAAGAATTAGAATATCTGGGCTTTGTTGTTTCAGATCTGGCACTTACTCCTAGGTACCTTAGCAAGTCACTTAATTTAAATATAACAGCTTCATATGCCTACCCCAGAGGTAGAAGAATGAATGAGATAATGAAACGATAATAATGGGGTCTAATGTTTATTAGGAGAACCAACTTCAGTTATAAGCGAGTATGTAGCACTTAAAACAGTGCCTGATGTATAAAGTTTTGATATCACACGCCCCTGCAAGGGTTCCTTGGGTGTCTGTTTACCACATATTAAGAAATGCTGGTTAGGTGTGATGGGCTGAGGCAGGAAGGAGAGGGACATCAACTTCTGTTATGATTCCTCAGTCTACCCTCTTAGAGCTTCCAATTAGGTCTGAATAATTAGCAGAACTAATTGCTTTGGTCACCCTTTTACACTAACAATAGAAGTGGAAGGTTAAACTGCTGGAGTCTTAGCCAGAAGCCAGGCTGCGGCATGGAACTATGTCAGGGATCATTACATTCCTCTTTGTAAAGCACTTGCAGTAAAAAAAAAAAAAAAAATTAAAGACAGTTTCACTTGAGATTGTCCTCAACGAAGCAGTAAGAACTAATTTTACTAAACTTTTCCCTTTGCATGACAAAAGGGAACTGTATCTAAAGCAGTCCTGTTACATACTGAGATGGGGTTGAAAAAAAGAACTGTGTCATGGAGTTAGGCACTGAACTAGCCATTTTTTCCCTCATGAAACATCTTTTTTACTTGGAAAAAATGGCTCACACACAAGCTATGGTTACTCAGAGTTGAGGGTGTGGCAGGTATTTTGTCAAAAACGTACAAAGCGATCTGTCAGTTCAAGGAAAACAACTGGCAATATTAGTTGCCAATGATGAATTTGAGCTTTTAAGCAAAATCAGAACTTCGGAAACTTGTAACTCACAATGAACTTGATAGCATCCCATTAAGCATCCCATTGCTTAAGGTCTTTTCCAATGTGGCAATATTAACGACTGTGGCTTGTTGGCATTGCACAAAGAGATTAGCCAACATTTGGAAGATCTTTATAATACGGTGAACCAATATGTTACCAAATAACCAATTCATGATGTTATAGAATTACCCATGGCTAAAAACTCTGTGCAAAGGGCAAGGCAAACTAGTGTAATGTATTTTAATGTAACAGAGTATGAAAAGTTCATTAACTTCGTTCCAGATTCCATATTGCAACTGGCCTTTAAGAAACTACTACCTATGTGTAGTGTCAAAGAATATTCACAATTATCTTGAGATATAGCTATTAAAGCACAATTCTTCTACAATTATGTATCAATGAGAAAGACATATTTTCTTTAAGTCCTTCAATCTAGGTAACATATTATAACATATCACAACATATCACAATGTATCGAGTGAAGGAGCAAATGGGAAAAATCCAGCCGTCTTCCATGCAACCAGATATCAAAGAGATTTGCAAAAATATAAAACAATGCTACTTTTCACATTTTTTAACTTTGTAAAATAGTTATTTTTTCCACAAAAAAATGTTGTTTGTGTTGACTTGTAATTGGCTTATTGTTGTCTTAAAAGGAATTAATATTTAAAACTTTTTTTTTTTTTTTTGCAGTTTTTGGCTGGGGCTGGGTTTGAACCCGCCACCTCCAGCATATGGGGTCAGCGCCCTACTCCTTTGAGCCACAGGCGCCACCCAATATTTAAAACTTTTCTATGTTAATTTTTAATGAGGTAAATATCAATAGACATAGACCATACAGACAAAAGCTCTCTGGCATCCTCAGTAATTTGTGAGAGTGTACATGTGTACCAAAACTAAAAATTTGGGACTGCTTCTCTGATGCAATGGTTTGCAACTCTGATAGTAAATTGAAATTGGTGGGAGGAAAAAGGGCTGGGTCCTCCCCCTAAATCAACTGAATCAGAGCCTCAGAGGTTGGGGTCCAATTATTTTTTTTGTAAAGCTTCTCCAGGAAGTTTGAATGTGTAGCCAGGGCTGAGAACCCTCCGCTATAATCTCTTGCTGGATGTGTGTGTCAGGTGAAGTGGACAGCAGGAAACGATGGGACTGGCGATCAGCTCTTTGGAAGGCGTCAGCGCAGAGCCACTGGGGTAGGAAGGTGGAAGTCTTTGTTATCTCTGGGTAATGAATTAACTAGATCTGGGGATCTGGAGGAGCAGGCTGGCATTCAGAGTCTGGGCAGGGAAAGAGGCTGTCCAGCCCCAGAAGGCAAGTGCATCCAAGTTAACCAGAAGGGCCTGGCTAGGAGGGCACACCCTTCCTCTCCCTCTCAAAGGAATCCACTGTCCTTGCTCTGCTGCCAGAAGTTTCTTTCAGGCCTGAGGGTTTGTTTCTAAACCTTCTAGCGTAGTTGAGGTAACCAGTGGAAATCTCAAGATCTTTTCTTAATCATCATCCTTTCAGAAACAAAGTATTTGCTGGGAAATACTCACGGTCCAGCAGAGAATGGCAAATCCAAACCAGGCGACCCCCCAGGCATGCCGGTTCATTGGTCCAGAGATTAGGTCATAGCAGCCCTGGAGGAGGGGGCGATTCCACATTGCCATGAGAAGAACCAGAAAAAAAGATGGATAGGAAGGTATTTGAATCAATGCCACTTCAAAGCCCAGTTTCACATAACCAGGCTATTTCTGCATCCCTGGGGACAGCCAGCTGCTAAGAGTGCTTTTTTGAGGGAACACAGATAATACTGTTGAACAACTATTCTATAACACATTTGTGTCTGTATTAATCTCACTAAAAAGTGCTGCTATTTTAGCATAATTATCTTTCAATATTGAATACATGGAAAATATATTCTTAATAAAATCAGAATTTTTTTTTCTCTCCTCAAAGATTTTATTGGTGATTTATTTGAAGGCAGAGTTACCTTTTGGTTTGTTTTTAAATACAAATGGCTACAAAACCCAGGGTCCTCTGTTGCAGTGCATCACACCCCCTGAGTTCTCATTTGAGATCATACTTCAATGTTTCTTTATTGGATTCTAATGAGACCCTGAAGGGTTATAGTGTGCATACAAAAAAGTGATTAGTTTTTCTTTATCAAATCATTCATGCATGCATGCCATAATCCAGTAAGGATTTAAACACAGCACACTGTGTTTTAGTTGCTATGTAAAGTTCTGGAGTAATACACATATATAAGGCTAGAGCCGCCGTCTGAGCAGTCTCCCCTACAGTGCTGGCAGTCACAGGCAATGAACAGAAACAATGACCAAGGCTGGTTCCTCCAACCTCCACGACCTTGAGGTCTCTAGGCATATGTCCTAGAAAGGCTGGCCTTGAAGGCTCCCTCTAGTGGCTACTGGTGGCTACTTGAGGTTCTGTCCTTTTATGCCTCTGCCTCACTCCCTTGTTAATAGTTAATAGGCCCCGCCTTCGCTACACCTTGGTTTCTCCCTCATTTACCCTCCTCCAATTACATGACAGGCACTTCCATTCACTCAGATGCTCAAATGAAAACATCATGAGATTATCCTTAATCAACTGTTTTTCATCCAACATTCAACACTTAGGCAAATCCTTTTGGGTCTAATTCACAAATATATTCCAGATCCAAACAATTCTTATCACATCTTGGTGCCACTGTGGTCCACCCCGGGCTGACTCCAGGATTATTCTGAGAGCTTCCTGACTGGCTTCCCTGAGACCTGAGGTCCACCTTGGCTCCCTACTGGACTTCAGCTGGTGCCAGAGCCATCCTTGTAAAATATAAATCAGATCAATTCACACCCTGCTCAGAACCTTCCAATGGCTTCCTGCCACCCTAAATATGCAATTTCAAGTCCTCGCCCTGGTCTGGGAGGCACTGTATGACATGGCTCTGCCTCTGTCTTTACTCCCATCTTCTATTACCACAGGCAGTTTTACTGCAAAGCTAATGAGCTTTACATGGGTTTCACAGCTCCCTACTTGCAAAATCATTTCAAGGCCTACTTTTGTACCTAATTTTGCATGCATCTTTCAAAGTTATTTTTCCTAAGGAGAAAAAAACTTCCTACGAAGTTCATAGGCTTCAGTCCCCGCAAAAATCTAGCTCCATCCCTTCCATTTAATTCATCTTTTACACTGGCCTCCTCACACTGATGTCTTAGACGTTCCTACAAAGTGCTAAGCCTGCTCCCATTTCAGGCCCTTGCACTCCCTTCTCCCTTTGTTTAAAACTCCCTTCCTCAGTCTGCCAGTGCCTCATTTCCTCACTTAATTCAGACCTCTGCAAACATCTCAGCAAAGCCTGTCCTGATAACTGCACAGAGAGAAACATTCTTTCCCCCATCCTGCTCTCTATACTCACTCTGCTCATGACAGTTTATCACCCCCTGGAGTGTGGCCATGTCTTTGTGGGGTAATAGGTCTACTGTCTGTCCCCCATACTATGATAGAGTGCAAGCTCCATGATGGTGGGGAATTCACCTTGTTCATTGCTGAATCTCTAGAACCTCCTAGGGCAAGTGCGTGGTCCCTAGTAGGCACCTATTAAACATTTACAGAATGAATGGAAGGCGGCACCCATAGCTTAGTGGGTAGGGCGCCGGCCACATACACCAAGGAAGGCAGGTTTGAACCCAGCCCAGGCCAGCTAAACAACAACAATGCCAACTACAGAATGAATGGAACATAACAGAAAGTACTAATGCCAACAGTGTCATTTGCAGCATGCTTGATGGCTCACAGAGCACTTCGGTATCATTTGCTCATTTGATCCTTTCAACAATCCTGGGAGGTGGTCATTCATCTAAATATACAGAAGAGCCCACATCTGCCTGCTGCCAGGCACTGGGCTAGGTGTTTAGCCATGACAAACAGAAATGGGTCTGGCCTTCATGGAGCTTATAGACATAAACCCTCTTCTATCTAGTGCCTTTTCATGATGCTAATCAGGTTAGCGGTGTTTTCCTTGACCTTCCTTAGTTTCATCATAATGTTCTTGAGGCAAGGGATCAGAATGTGCACACAGAGTTTCTGAGGCAGTGGGACCGTGCTGTCGATTCTATACATTTGCATCTGACACACTCTGTGAAATTCTGGTGGGTTTCTACTGTTGCCACACTAATGACTTCCCTAATGTTGTTTCATTGCTCTTTGTGGCCATGGCAGCACATTTGAGCACAGTAGATCATGAAAAGCTGTGATATGGATGTGGAAAACAGGGCCATTTTTTTTTTTTTTTTGCAGTTTTTGGCCGGGGCCAGGATTGAACCTACCTCCTCCAGTATATGGGGCTGGTGCCCTGTTCCTTTGAGCCACAGGCGCCACCCCCATTCGCTTCTTCATCTACCCACTTACAGAACACTGAGCGCCAGCTTTGTGTCAGGTGACTGTCAACCTGGAAGTGCAGTTATTATTTATTCCCAAAATAAAGGGTCCGGCATTTTTCAATTATTTTATTTTATTTTTTTCAATTATTGAATAAACCGGCACACAACTAGCTTTCCTCCAAGGGGTAATTCCCAGAGCAGTGGGCAGCATTTCGGTGAGGTGTCAGCAGATGGAGGCTACAGGTGTGTGGGGTTCTCATCAGGGCACTGGGAACTGTTATCAGGTCCTAATTGGCTTAGAGTCTGTGCTCTGGAGCCTGACTGCTCAGGTTTGAATCTTAACTATTAACTAGTTAGGCGACCTTGGGCACGGTACTTATTAGCATCTCTATGTCTCAGTTCCTCATCTGTAAAATAGGAATGCTGCTGGCACCTACCCTTGAACATTAAAGGAGTTAGTATAGGTACAGCACTTGGAATGGTGCCTGGCACTCAGGAAGTACTGGATAAATGTTTGTTTTCGTGATCATAATCATGTTATCCTCATCAGCCTGGAAACACTTTTTCAAGAACCATTTGCGTGTAAACTACCTTCTACCCAAATCACCAACATAACATTTATTAAGATTTTCCTACAATACCACCAATTAAGGCATGTGGATTTATAATTACTGTATGTACCCTCAGGGATTGCCATGGCTTTGAAACAGGCAAAACATTCCTTTTGTTTATCGCCCCTTCCAAGGTATGTTTTGCAAAAATAGACCGAGTAAAACTTAGTTCAATGCAAATATTTCTTGACATGCCAATTCTATACTTAGTACAAATTGTTTTCATTTAAAGAAAGCTGAAATTTGCTGTTACAATTCTTATACTCTGTTAATTTTGTTAAAATGTAAATGTGCTTGTATCAGTCCTGGTTTAGCATTTGCAGGTTACTGGCAGAGAAGAAAATAGTTCACAGGAGGCTTAGGAGAAAGAATGTAGAATTCTTTACGGGGAGTTTGCCTACAGCTGATGAGGATTTATCTTTGAAGAGTAGAAGAACCTTCTGGCAGGTTTTGGGACTAGAGCACACTCACCTGATTGTGGTAATAACCAGGCACACCTAGTTTGCAAGCGTCTAGGTTGAGAGGCTCTTTGAGATTGTTCATCACACAGCACTGACGAGGCCAGGGGTAGTCGGCATCATTGTTCTCCACGCGGAAGGCAGATGTGTATCTCTGCCAGTCTAACGGGCCATTCACACCACAGCACTTGTCCTGTCGGTGGATGAGAGAGACAAAGTTCTCTTTCCCAGTCTTTACTAGAGCCGTCAAGGTAGCAAGTGAGATTTTATACAGAAAGAAGATGCGGAAAGCGTACCATCTGAGGTTTACCTAACAATCCCGAAACAGGAGCTGCAGATATTGGCAACTTACATTTTAGAGCCTACAAAATATTTTCCACATTATTATTACTTGACTAGCCATTAATGAGCTCTGTCACCTTTGATTTGCTAAACTCTGTCAGCCTCATTTTTTCTTAATTGTAAAACTGTTTGTACATATAGTAACTACCTCATAGAGATTTTGTAAGAATTAAGGGGTTAATACACTGTGTTTTGTATAGTGCCTGGCTCATGGTGAACCCTAATAAATGTTAATTATTACTAATACTGTACTAATATCTTGATACAACAATGTGAGAGGTATAATTATTCTGATAGCACATAAGCAAATTGAGAATAAGGAAATTAAAAATTTTAGGGGGTGAAGAAATTATGCATAATTCTTCTTGTTTTACTTTTCTATATTTTTAACATTTTTCTGGAGTAATTATGTATGACTTTTATATTGGGAGAAAATGAACTGGAAAAGAATTAACAAAAATCTGGTTGCACACAGTTATGCTTCTACATGGGAAGAAAGATCAGTTAACACATAACTGATATCCTTACGCTCTGGATAGAATTGAGTATAGAGGATAAAACACAATTCATATCACTTTCCTTCCTTATTATAAATTCTGCTAACGTGTTTCAAAAGGAAGTTGACAACCTACAGGTGTCTCTCAGCTTTTGGAGTAAAGGTATCCAAGCAGACTTGACAACAAACCAGCCATCTTAAAGGACGTCCAGTTCTACCACTGGACTATGGGCAATACCTACCCAGGAAAAATAATCGTTCTGTATTTTGACATGAGGGTTCTGGGAAAGTTTGAGCTAGGCTTATTTGAGACTAGGATTTAAGTAGGAAGAGAGAGAGTTATGGTTCCCGAATGGAGCTCTGCAGTGCTCTGACCTTCAGATTTTGGAAAAGGGTAAAAATACAACGAAGGAGATTGAGAGTGAGCAAGCAATGTGACAAATGCTGATGAGATGTCAAGAAAGGTAAGGACAGAAACTTAACCATTGGATTTCACAGGGAGGAAGTAACTGTCAACTATGATAAGGGTCATTTTGTAGGGTCAAGGGGTTAGAGGTCAATCATAGGTGGATGAAAGTGAATGAAAGGTGTAAATGTGGAGGGAGTAAGTGTAAGTATCTCTTTTCTGATTTGCTGTAAAATGAAATGGAACACAGTGTAACAGAATCATGGGTGAATGTTGGACAAAAGTTCTTTGAAAAGATGGGGACGATTTAAGGTGTTCATGTAGGATGATGCGAGGGAGAAACCGATGAGGCATCTCGGAGCAGGAAGATTGCTGGTGCAAAGGGGACAGAAGGCAGAGCAGATGTCAGGGGACGGGATGGAGGGAGTCCATTTGTCATAACAAGAGCAAAGGCAGATTTGGTGGTAGAAGGAGATAGTTCTTGTTTAGTTGCTCCCATGTTGCCAGTAAGATCTCAGGTCAGGTTTCTGGCTGAGAGTGAGGGTGAGGAGGGGTGCTGCTGGTGTCAAGAGAGGGAAGAACATGTAAGTGAATTTTTGGAAATGGATAGCAAGAAATGTTGAGTGCCCATTTTAGCTTTGTGTTCTAAAATTTGACTTGAGGCTCAGCGCCTGTGGCTCAAGTGGCTAAGGCATTGCCCACATGTACCTAAGGTGGCGGGTTCAAATCCAGCCCGGGCCTGCCAAATGACAATGATGGCTGCAACCAAAAAAAAAAAAAATAGCCAGGCACTGTGGCGGGTGCCTGTAGTCCCAGCTACTTGGAAGGCAGAGGTAGGAGACTCGCTTGAGCCCAGGAGTTGGAGGTTGTTGTAAGCTGTGATGCCACAACACTCTACCCAGGGGGACAGCTTGAGGTTCTGTCTCAAAAAAAAAAAAATAAAATAAAATTTGACTTGAAATTGTTAATAGCATGGCTGTTTGACTTTTCCCAGCATTGTTTAGCCCTTAAATGGAGAGTATGGCAAAAAGCTGTTTTCAATTGCAGTGGGGGTTGGTTAGGCAAGAATGACCAGAGTCAGGGGGGACGGCAAAGGAGGCTGACAGTGACCAGGACTTGAATACTAGTTAGCTAAGGAGCAGAACCTGAAAAGAGTGATAGAAAATACAAATGTGGCCAATTAAGTGGAATCCTGATGGGGTAAAAATTACATTGCGGATAGTGGAATAAATAAAAGAAATTATAGAAGATAGTGGTCAGAGAGTGGATTTTCTTAGGTGGCACAGTTATTAGTGATGATATGCTGGCTATGGCCATGGAAGAGGGTGGCTGAGATGGAGTGGAGGATAAGATTTTTGGACTAGGGCAGGGAAGAAGCTATAAAACCAGATGTTGGCTGAGTCATCTATGTGGATGTTAAAGTCTCAAGGTAGGATGACAGGAGGATGTGTAAAGAAAGAAGTGGACGGCGAATGTGATATTGAAATCTCTAAGGAAGGCAGGAGAACAACTGGGTGCAGGAGGCTGGTAAATGAGGGCAAGTGGGGGAGGGGTAAGGGCAGATAGACACTGATGATGTGAACTTCAAGCATCCTTCAAGGAAGGAAATAGGATGGCAGCTCAGGGAGCAAGCAGGGCACCTAGCCAGTGTCCAGGTCTGTGGCACACGGGTATGGAGGAAATATGAGAAGGTGAAGTGTAGGCGGTGCCACCAGGTGACAGCCAGATTTCTGATGAAGCAAGAGCATTCAAAGGAGTGGAGGCTGGGAGAGAGCACTCATGACAGGTGGTGAAAGTTGGTGTGAGCTGGGGAGGGGGAGCCGGGGCCACGGTGAGAGCCCGGTCAGACTCAGATTCACATAAGGATCACAAATTTGTGTACAAAGGGCAATGTGGGGGTCACGATGGATAATCTGAGAAACTTGGACTTGTGATAGTATTTTGAGATAAACCTAGACATAAGGTATAATTGCGAGTGAGAGAAAGTTGGGGGATCAGATCATCATAGCTCCTGGGCCTTAGCAGGATTAGCTCAGAGGAGGTGTGAAAAAGTACCAAAAAGGGAAAACAGGCAGTGATTGCCACTTGAATTCACTGTGGGGTAGAAAAGACATTTTTCTTTTAATGTAAATGATAACCTCAAACATGCCTGATCTTGTCTAATGTAAATGATAACCTGAGTTCTGAGAGGTAGAGTGTGTGATTACCTTACATTTCTTGACGATGCTTTCCTGACAATGCCATTGTTCTTATAAATGTAAAATAATCAGCATGATGGTTTGAAATAAAATACAGATCTAGGGGCCCCACTGAGTCATGTGTACAACGATCCCCCTCTCCTATAAATAAAAATGCCAATAAATAAAAATGGCACGTCCCCAACACCATGGGCCTTACCTGGAGCATGAGCCTGTCCCAGGTTTTGGTGACTCCGTTGTTTTTCCACTTGTCATCATTGTTTGGAGGGCTATTGTTCTGGTACCTCTCCAGCATCTGCTTCAGGAAGAGGTTGGGCGTGAACTACAGTGGGAGCAGGCCACATAAGAGGAAGAGTTAACACACTCATCTCCAAGGAGGGGAAAATACTTTTCCCGGCCTGTTTCTAGGGAGACTGAACATCCTTTCCTGGACAAAAAGTACACAGAAGCCCCAAGTGCTGTTGGATGGGACTGCCTTGGGCTGCGGGAAGGCCTTGTCTTGGGAAGAGAGCCCCTATCTTCAGAGAAATCACTGTGAGACTAGCTGGCATTGTTGCTGGGCTGCATAGGGTAGGGACACAGAGGAAGGGAGAGAAAGTTGCTGAATTGAGATCAAGTCTGGGCTGAGGCAGACTGTGGACATGCCCTTGGCAGAGAGGTGAAATGCAAAGGGGTCAGGCTGTCAGGGCCCAGATTCTTGCTCTTTCACTTACTAGCTATATAACTTTAAACAAGTTATTAATCCTTTACATTTTTGTCTCTTTTTTGGCTTAAAAATAATAGTGATAATGCCTATTTCTTAGGATTATAAGGATTAAGTAAAATCACGTATGATTATTAGATTGCCCGGCACATAGCAAGAGTGTGATCCATGTCACTACATATTATTAGTATTGTGATACTGATAATTCATCTGATCCTTTTGCTCTGTGCTTTCAAGGTTATACTCACAAAGTCTCTCTGTGTTGCTGCTGTGATACAAGATGCCACCTCAAAAGCATACACTATAAACATCAGAATGAAATACTGAAAAGGAAACACATGAGAAGAAAGAATTACATTTACCCACAAGGAGAGACTTTCCCAAATGCGTTACGACTTTTCAGCAATTGCGTCTAAATATAACCATCCAGTCATTCACGTAGTTACTCAACAAACCCTCAGTGATCAGAGTCTTGGAATGGGGCTTGGTGCTGGTCAGCTCAGCTCCCTCCTTTTCTCCTGAGAACAAACATTGAATACAGAGCTCTCTCAGTCCAGTTGAATTTCTATTTTAATTGGGAAAAACAAGTACAAGAGAATGAACTGATATGTGTGTGTACACGCAAGTGCGTGCTCAGGGGCTGGCAAGAGAGTCTGGGGGCCTCACACACCATGTAGAACCTCCTAAATCCCTTCTAATTGGGAGAAGTTTTCTTTATGGTTTGTTGAAACTTTACTTTTTTTATTTTTATCTTTTTCCACTGTCAACGTATATAACGGCTTGTCCCACCAAGAGAGAACACGGGAATAGGTTAGACTTTCTTGCTATAGCAAGCTCAAATGTTGAAACTTTAAAATCGCAGAGGTCAGAAAAAGATGAAGTGGTTCCTGTTTCGTCCTTTGTCCCCCTAACACGGTCTGGTCTCATCAGCCCTGGGCGCACCGCCACCTGCTGACGTCCTCCTCTCACTCACTGTGCCCTCCAGTTACATTGGCTCAGGTGAGTGAAATGGAGCTCGGGGTGTGGAGGCATGTGTGTGTGTGTGTGTGTGTGTGTGATGCCACCACGTGACACTGCTCCTATTTCTGGCTGGAAAATAAGCAGCAAATGGCTTCTGCATCTGGGATGTGGACTGGTGGCGAGACTTCCTTCTTGGCCTTCCTCAGCCTTGCACATACACTTTCAGTCCTCGTGTCCTTCATGGGCAGTGCCACGGGGGAAGCCAGGAAAAACTGTCCTCCTTTCTTGGGGATGGGAGACTCTCTGAGCAGGACCCTGTGCTGTGCTCACTGCACAGAAGATGGCTGTGGCTCCAGAGTTAACAGCAAAGTGGCAGCACCGTCAGAGGCCCCAAACCCCTTTCTTCTGTGTTGGCTGCCATCCCCGAGCTTCGCTGGCCCCTCTCACGGAGGCTCCAGCCCTTTACAGACGCTGCAGAAGGGAGGCACAGTGTGGGGTGTCTTCTCCCACAGCCCCTCGGAGGGGCACTGCGTTCTCTGTCCTTCCCCTGCTCACTTCTCCTGGCCGTCAGTCATGCACCCAGCTGGCCCCAAATGAAGCTGGGATGTCAGCGAAGGTGTCTTTAGGGACACCTGCCTGTCTTTGACCTTTTCTATACATTCCTTTTTCTGCCTTCCCAAAGTGGATACTTTTGCCCCAGAACTAATTCACACTAAGAAACCAGAGGATGTCAGTGTTCTGCATTCCTTGGGTACCAGGACAACAGCTCAAGGAAAAGTAAACCAACAAGCACCTTAAGTTGCTGGACTGGTTCTATAAAGGTGGAACTCAAGTCGTGCAGCATTTGGGTCAGAGGTTTGTTTCAGGCATGGCGAGCTTTGGTGCTGTCTCATCACAGTGTGAGAAATGTTTCCCTGAGCACAGGGACAGGGGACCAGGGTCCAACCCAACACTGAGGTTTTCCAGCTCTGCTGACTGTAGATTCACTCCCTCTGCACAGGCAGGGCAAGATCTTACTGTAGGCGGGGCAGAAGCTCTCTGTGGGTACACAGAGTTAGAGCCCCCACAGGCAGGTGAGAGCTGAAAGTGACCCTTACAGTGGCGCTGACTGAGGTTTTCCAGGGTTCCTGAAGAGCTGAGTGACTGACCATGGGGGAAGTTTAGGCCATGATGCAAAATCATCAACTTTGAGCTCAAAATATTTGAAAGGCTTATGCTCCCTTATAAAGGCTCATACATATTTTGTATTTTTATATCATAATATATTAATGCCTGACTAACATTCACAAATTTTAAACAACTTATTGTCAAGAGAAAAAAAAATCTACAAATTCTTATTCTGTCTTTCCTTTGGCCTATATAGCTTCTGTATCTGTTGGGTACATTTAGACACCATCTAAAGGAACACAGATCTGGAAAATATTCAGTAGGGTCACCCTAAGGTGTCTGCCCTCTGCCTTCTCTGTACTGAGGTCTTCTGGACTTGCAATAGCGGAGGACATCCTTGTCCCCACATGGACAGTCTCCACTGCAGGGAGAGTCTTCCCTTCCCCCTCACCTGGCCCTTGCTGCTCCCACCTTCCCCACCGAAAGGCCAAGCATTGTGCTTGGTGAGGAAGAAACGATTCATCAGAATTGATCCAGGAGGCAGCCACAGATAGCTGTAAGTTCTTACCGCCAGAAGGATTTTCCTGTTGGACTTCATGATGCCTACAATGCCTAGGACAGACAGACAGAAGAGGCAGATGCCAACAAATATGCCAATCCAGGCAGCCCCGTAGATGTCATCATTGTTGGTAGCTTCCAGCAGTGGGTAGAGGTTGTGCTGGTCGGATACAAAGAAGATGCACTCTGCAGTCAGGGCGATGCCACACATCTGGGGGCAGGCCAAGGGGGGCTATGTCAGGTTGGCAGCCAGAAGCACAGCTTGGGGAAAGGGAATGGAGGGTGGGGTAGGTAAGAGAGACTGGCTGCCTCGCCTGTTCTATGCAACTGACTTAAACTCCCCATTGCCAGGAAATCAAATAGCTATTAGCATTCTACTAACTGGCTGTATATCTTCTTCCACATGTCACTCTGTCTACGTGGGAAAAGACCCAGATCATCTCAGACTATCCATAATGTTTTTGGGTCATGACCACTCAGATGATGCCCTCCCACCCCACCATGCCCACACAGCTTGACCTCCAAGCCATTCACACAGGCCTCTGTATGAGAACAAGAAGATGAAACATCTGTCCCAACAAACCTTAACCAGAGTCCCATGGAACTCAACCCCGGGTAAAATAGGAGACACCAAAGTAGGTGTGAGGTCAAAGTGTTTGGCTGACATGACTTTTTTTAGATGCTGTGTTTTAAAGTTGGGAGGGCAATACCTATTTCTTTCAACTGTGATCTTCGGACATATTATATAGTTAAATATAATTATATATATATTAAATTCTAGTTAGTATATTTACTAGCACAATTCTAAAAATGAAGAATGAGGTAGGGAGCTGGTAAGTACAGCATTATTTCCCTTCAAACTCTTGCTTTTGATTAATCTAGAGTCATGATTACAGGCCAAGCAGAATTTCCTGAGAAATACTTATTACTTACACCAATAATCACATTTCCAAAAATCAGCAGACCCTGGAAACAGCGAACAGTCGAGTCATCTTTGGCCATCTTCAGGATTTTCCACAAGCTGAGGTCACAGTTGAGAACATTATAATTCAATGGGATTGGGTGACAAATATGGCTACAATTTCCATACCAGGACGACATCACACCATTGTTTACTGCTTTCCTATGTCCCAAAGCATCCAAGCCAAGTCACACGATCATTCAGCAATGGAGAAAATTTGATTACTGAGCTTGGTAATCACAGAAATGTTATAGAAAAGAAAACACAAAGCTTTCCAGAGTCGTATCACTGTCTTTTAGGAGTTCCTTCAGGAGTGGTTTGTGCGGAATCCATACTTCCGAGTGGTGGGCTGAGCCCCACAAGGGCAATGAGGGCATAAGGAGCAGACCTGCCTGAACTGGTGATGGAGGGCAGGACCTGGGCACCCCAAGGGCTCCCGGCACAGCCCTCACTGTCCTCGGCCAGAGCAAACAGAAACTCCAGGGGAAAACACATGGCAAGTGTTGGTGGCTGGTTCCCATATGGACTAAGGGCTGCTGTTAAAAACCATTATTTTCTAAAAAACAAAAAAAAACATTATTTTCTGAATTATTTTTTATCTTCAAAAAAAAAAATGGCAAATAAAAAAGCCCCCTGTCCCATAAGAGATGAATTGCAGAAAAAAGGATGACTGATAGGGTGGTGCCTGTGGCTCATATACCAGAGGTGGTGGGTTCAAACCTGGCCTCAGCCAAAAAACTTCAAAAAAAAAAAAAGGAAGACTGGCAGTTATCTCCTTTTGTGTGTCACTCTACCAGGGACGTTGCATGCACACATCTGATTCTTGCAACCCAATTAGGTAGGAAAAGAAAAGAGGTGAGAAGTCTCCATTTTACAGATCAGGAAACTAAAGCTAAATTGGTTATTAAGTTTCCTGGGGTCTCCCAACCAGTAAGTGGCAGAATTGGGCTGGAGATCTTGGTCAGTGGGACTCCAGAGCCCAAGCACTTCCCTGCAGCCCACACCGAGTGCCATCCCAGAAAACAACAGGCTTAGTTGCCAGGCATAGCTGAACATGGTTCTCTCATATCCCTGAGCATTTTCTGGAAGGAACACAGGAGCAAGTATATGAGTCAATCACTTGGGTTTCCGCACTTGAAACACCTTGAGAAAAAAAATCCACATTTCTCAACATTATATTAATTGATTAATTAACCAATTCATGCATTTGTGCTCAAAAATAAAATACATTAAATGAAATAATTTTTGTTTAGAGAGCATTACGAAGATATCTAGGGGGGATTGTTGTGGTCTAGGATTTTTTGCTTTCGTAGGGAAGCCAAGATCCATTCCCAAATAGAATATATGTGGTAAGACCCTCATACTCGGGCGTTCCAAGGAAGGAGGATGTGTGTGTGTGGTTTTGAGAAATAGAGGTGAGAATGTGCGGGAATTGGTTAGGTAGTGGGCAACATTCCCGGTAAAGAGAAAAGGGGAAGTTAGGGAGTGGAGACAGAAGAGCAAGGTGTCCTCGAGAGAGCAAACCGGCCAGTTTGGCCAAAGTCCCAGTTTGTGTAAGGAAACTGTGGGAGGCAAGGCTTCTATTTGACTCAGGCCTTGGTAAATTTTAACTTCATTGTTACATTCTAAGTATTAATAACCTTCCAAGTAATTTTACACATCTCTAAATATTTTCCCCTACCCGTTGAGTAGTTGTGGCAGTTTGAATTAAAATGTATGAGTATTTTTTGGTTCAGAATTTGCCACACAGCGGATACTCCGTCATTGCTGAAATAATGGAAAAAGAATCCGGGCCATTATTACAAGATTCCTGTGCATAGCAGTTTCCACTGAGAAATACCATTGATTTATTTCTGCTTAGAAATATTATTCACTCTCGCCAGCAACTGTAGAGAATTAGACTGAACAGAGGCTTAGTGCCCCGAAGGAGTTAATACAAAAATTCCCCAGAGGGAGAGCCTTACTCATGGGGCTGGTTGAGTCACATTGTGAAGTTCACTACGGGTATGTACATTATCCCTGACCAGTTGGGTTACTATCTCAACTACACAAACAAATAAATAGGCTGTGAGAGTTGGAAGTTCAGATAACAGAAGTCTTCAGAGGAAAGGGCAGAAATCCGGAGAGGCACCATTTTCCACCAGTTCCGAATATACACCCATATGTCAGGGATCAGCCTATTTTGGTGATTAGTTGGGATTAAAGAACAGGAAGAAGATAATTTCTTTCTTCAAGGAGTTTAAAGTGTGACAACAGGAACATGGACTTGAAGCAAAAATGGCTGAAAAGGGAAAAAGTGGGGCTGTGGAAACAAGGAAAAGTAGATTGACCACCAGTGGGCCCTTTCTTAGTTCAGAAAGAAGCCAAAGGGCCCTGAAGGAAAGTGGCCTGAGTGACCAATGATGCTCAGGACACACAGACCTTTCCCAGGACGACTCTGCTGCACAGAGTTTAGACAAGGAGAGAGGACACAGGAATGTTCTGCGGAACTGCACGAGTCAGAATTAGGGTAGAAAATGCAGATGAGAGTGGAAGGGAAAAAAAGGAGGCAGAGAGAAGCCTGCTCTGAGCACAAAGAAAAGCATCACTGGCAGAGACCGAGACGGGGCATGGGAGGAAATGCCAGGAGGTAGCTCAGCTGTGGGTTCAGGAAGGAAGGGAGACGTGGATGGCAAGGTGTTCTGAATTTGCTGGCTCTTAAATTTTTTTTTCCTTGTTTTTGTTCTCTTTTTCTCCCTTAGACCTTTGGCATCAGTGGAACCTAATAACTTAGAAAGCCGCTCCTCCTGCCTGCTAACATAATGAAATAGTGACGAAAGCTGCCATTCAATGGGCACTTGGGCTGCTCTCACCTCTATGTTAGTCACTTTATATGCGTCCTCTCAACAGACCCCAGAGATGTATTTGTTTCCTATGGTTGCTGCAACAGGTTACCACAAACTTAGTGACTCAAAACCACGGAAATGTATTATCTTATAGTTCTTTTTTTTTTGAGACAGAGCCTCAAGCTATCCCCCTGGATAGAGTGCCATGGCATCACAGCTCATAGCAACCTCCAACTCCTGGGTTCAAGCGAGTCTCCTGCCTCCGCCTCCCAAGTAGCTGGGACCACAGGCGCCCACCACAATGCCCGGTCATTTTTTGGTTGCAGCCATCATTGTTGTTTGGCGGGCCTGGGCTGGGGATTCGAACCTGCCACCTTAGGTATACGTGGCTGGTGCCTTAGCCGATTGAGCCACAGGCCCCGAGCCATGATTTTTTTTTCTTATTGATTTTTGGAGTATTTTATTAATCCCTTGTCAGATGGGTAGTTGTCAAAAAATTTCTCTCATTCTGTGAGTTGTCTCTTCCCTTTGTTGTTTTCTTTGCTGTACATAGACAGCTTTTTAGCTTGATGTGGCTCCATTTGTCCTATTTTGCATTGGTTGCCTGTGCTTCGGGGATGTTACATAAGAAATCTTTGCCTAGATCAGTGTCCTAAAACATTTTTTCAATGTATTCTTTCAGTAATTTCATAGTTTCTGGTCTTAGATTTAAATCTTTAATCTATTTTGATTTAGATTTTATATATGGTGAGAGATAAGGGTCTCATTTCATTCCTCTGCCTGTGGATATCCAGTATTCCCAGGACCATTTAGTGAATAGACTGTCCTTTCCCACTGCATGCTCTTGGCAACCCTGTTGAAGATAAATTCACTGTAGATGTGGGGATTTATTTCTGGGTTCTCTATTCCATTAGTCTATGTGTCTGTTTTTATGCCTGTACCATGCTGTTTTGGTTACTATAGCTCTGTAGTATAATTTGAAGCCAGGTAATGTGTGATTCCTCCAGTTTTATTCATTTTGTTCAGGATGGCTTTAGCTATATTCTGGCTATTTCGAGGTTCCATATATATTTTAGGGTTATTTTTTCTATTTCTGTGAAGAATAGTCAGAGTCTGTGGCCTGGCCATGAGGCCGGTGTGACTGAGGTGGGAAACAGGATAGAGCCCTAAAACAAGTTGCCTGGAGGCCTCTAAAAAGATACTTCTATGTCCTGGAGACTGTGACCCTGGGACTATGACCTTATTTGGAAAAAGAGATTTTGTAGATATAATTAAGTTGAAAATTTAGAAATGAGATCATCCTGGATTATCCAGGTGGGCCCTAAATCCAGTAAATGTCCTTATAATCAAGAGAAGAGAAGATGCTGACACATGGAAGAAGACCCCATGAAGAGACGGGATACGATACGCTCATATGATAGAATGTCATGGGACCATTGACATGACGTTGTTGAAAGCTATGGGAAAATGCTAGTGAGACGCAACAGACAGTGTTGTTCAGTCCATTCAGGCTGCTATGACAACGAACCATAAACTGGGAGGCATACAAACCACAGAAATTTATTTCTCTCCGTTTTGGAGGCTGGGAAGTCCAAGATCAAGGTGCTAACAGGTTCTGGGTCTGGTGAAGGCTGGCTTCCTGCTTCATAGATGGACCCTTTTGGGCTGTGTCTGTGCCAGGGAGCACTCCATGTCTCTTAAAGGCACTAATTCCATTCATGAGGACATCTCCCCCTCCTAACACCACCACCTTGGGGGTTAGGATTTAACATATAAATTGGGGGGACACACCAATATTCTGACTATAGCAGTAAGTACAAAAAACAGAAAGTGATCCCAATTTGGAAAAACAAATAAATGAAAGTTTATCTACAGGCATACTCACACCTAGAAACAGACTATGTGCTAAAGTAGTAACAGTCCTCTGTGGATGAGAGTGGGGGGAATTTTAATTTTCTTCCTACTTTCTTGTATCTTCATGAATGTCCATCACGTTCATGATTTGAAAAAAAGGAAATTAGTCCTGACATACTTCACAAATATTTCCCCTCTCTCTGAGAGGGATATTTAAGGAGCTGTCAAGGGTCCCCTTGAGCTCACAGTAGGTGGGAGACTGTCCCCTGTACTCTGCCCCTACCTGAGGCAGGTACTCCTGGGACATGATCCTTACTTGTCCCTCCCATACTGAATTGAAGGATCTGGGGTTGGAATGACTGGGGTGTTCATCTGGCCCAACCTGGGTCTGTGGACCTTTCCTGCAATGTCCTGGGTGAGTGGCCTCCTGGACAAGGCCTGGTCCTGTCTGGGTGTGACACCCACCAAATGCACAGCTTTTTCTTTCTTCTAAGACCTGCCATTGTTTGCCTGGCACCTTTAAGGGAGTCCAGGGCATGCAGTCACCATTCCTCTGGCTCCTTCTCAAGACTCACTGACCCCACCCCCCTCCCAGCGCACCCCACTCCTCTCCAGCACCTTCTTGTCTCCTCAGGTGCCCTTTCTGGCACTGCCGCTGTCTTTGGGACTCAACCTGTGTTGATTCTCCTTGCTCCCTTCAGCTTAGCCCCAGCCTCTGGCTCCTGTTCCATTCTATCTTGGCAGGATGCCCTGGCCTCTCTTAGGCCCCTTGGAACTGTCCCTCTTGCTTCCTCCCCAGTTGGGCCTTTGAAATTGGAAAGGGGAAGAGGGAAGGAGGTTTGAACAGACTTCTTTTCATGTGTCTCCAGGACTTTGCATTTGGTTCCAATTGGTGCAACTTTAATTTTTTTTTAAACTTAATTCAGTTTTAAGTCATTTATGAGTATGATTTGCATGTTGTCTCTGCTTTTTAAAAAATATTTATTTATTTATTTAGATAGAGTCTTACCCTGTTGCCCTGGGTAGAGTGCTGTGGCATCATAGCTCACAACAACCTCAAACTCCTGTAATCAAATGATCCTCTTGCCTCAGCCTCCCAAGCCACCATACCTGGCTAGTTTTTTTATTTTTAGTATATATGGGGGTTTAACTCTTACTCAGCCTTGTCATGAACTCCTGAGCTCAAGCAATCCACCTTTTCTTAGCCTCTCAGAGTGCTAGGATTATAGGCATGAGCCACCACACCAGGCTCTTGTTGACATTTTAGCAAGCATTTATTGAGCACCTGCTATTTTCATTGTGTCAGACAATAAGAACAAAGACCCAGTTTATTCTCTCCAGTCAGAAGCAGGGAGAGGAGAAGACAGTTAATTAGAATATATTGTGATAAGAGCCTTGAGAGTAACTGGAGGGGCAAGTTTTCTACTGTGTGTTGTTTTTGTGTACTCTGAGTTTCTTTTTTCTATTTGTTTATATGGGTTTTGCTGTTGTTTGTTTGAGACAGAGTCTCACTCTGTCACCTTGGCTAGAGTGCAGGGGTGTCAATGTAGCTCACTATAGCCTACAAGTCTTAGGCTAAAGCAATCCTCCTGCCTTGGTATCCCAAAGTGCTAGGATTATAGCTGTAAGCCACATTGCCCAGTCTATTGTTTTTTCGGGTTTTTTTTTTTTTTTTTTTTTTTTGAGACAGAGTCTCAGTCTGTCATCCTGGGTAGAGTGTTGTGGTTTCCTAGCTCACGGCAACCTCAAACCCTTGGGCTCAAGAAATCCTCTTGCCTCAGCCCCCCAAGCAGTTGGGACTATAGGTGGCCATCACAATGCCTGGCTATTTTTTCTATTTTTAGTAGAGATGGCGACTCACTCTTGCTCAGCCTGATCTCAAACTCCTGAGCTCAAGAAATCTGCCCACCCTGGCCTCCAAGAGTGCTGGGATTATGAGTGTGAGCCACTGTGTCTCTGTGTTTTAAAGACATGGAATGGATCAGGACAGAGCCCAGGTGCAGGTCTCCAGAAAATAGCTGTAGGACTAATACTCACAGGACACTGTATTTCACCTATCTAATGTCTACAATGCATCCTACATTTTTGCACATGCTTACAAGGCCACGGTCAAAGGCCTTGCTGAAATGCCAACACAAATACCTCATTGCTCCCCTTCCCCAATCTCTACACTGCTGACTGATGTAGAGCCTCACTCTCTTTGTCTGTACTATAAGGATAATGGTGATATCAGTCTCATCGGCTACTGTGAGATGATGTATGTAAAGTTGCATGTAAAGCACTTTGGCTCATAATTTAAGAGCGTTGCCCAAATGGGAATGGTTGGCAGTTGAAACTCTAGTAAGACAAGGCTGAGAGTCTGGCACCACTTGTTTTTCTGTAATCTGGGTTCCACCCAATGATCACAACTTTCCATTCTCAATGCTCACAAATCATCCACTTAATAATCCGTTCTAGAATTCTGCTAGAAATTTATAACCAACTCAGAGGCTTAGCACATAAACCTAATCTTCTTCCCTCTTTAGAAAATTGAAGTAAAGCATCGTACCCTGATATATCGCTGACAGGAGAATAGTATACAGAACCCTATAAATCAGTAAGAAAAGATAAACAACCCAGCAGAAAAACTGGCACAGGACAGGAATAAGAAATTCACAGAAGAGGAAACCTCACCAGCCTGTGAAAACATGAAAAGATGTCTGACTTCATTAGCAGTCAAGAAAATGCAAATTAAAATCATGATGAGAAACCATTTCACACCCTTCAGATTAGGAATTATAAAAGTCTGACAGTTCCAAGTGCTGTGAGGATGTGGAGGAGGGGGACTCATGGTGCTGTGGAGTAAAGATGCCCTGGGCAACACAGAGTTAACCTGGAGACGACATATGGACCCCTAGACAGATGGATCCCACCTCTCAGTGAGACACCATTGGGTATACACCTGAGATAAGACCAAATGTTCACATTAGCCTTGGGTTTTTTTGTTAGTTACTTTATTTGTTTTGAGACAGAGTCTCACTCTTTCATCCTGAGCGGAGTGCGGTGGCATCATAGCTCACAGCAACCTCAAACTCTGGGGCTCAAAACATCCTCTTGCTTCAGCTTCCCAGGTAGCTGGGACTATGGGCTCCCAGCACAACACCCAGTTAGTTTTCCTATTTTCAGTAGCGATGGGGTCTTACTTTTGCAGGCTGGTCTGAAACTCCTGAGCTCAGGCAATCCACCGGCTCGTTCTCCCAGAGTGCTGGGATTACAGGCCATTGCGCCTGGCTGCATTCATTGTTTTGTGTAGGATTTACATGATGTTTTCAATATTTGAAACTGTTGCTTACATTTATAAACTAGGAGAGTTTACATTATAGTCTGGACCCTTAGTATCTCTTGAAAAATGGAAAGATCTGGCAACATTGAGGCCCATATGGCCATACGGCTGAGTGACAGCCCCAGGGAAAGTGAGCCCCATGGCCCTCCCAGCTGCTGTGCGGGGCACCATGCACAGAGGGTGGCTGGCTTCGCTTCCCCCACAGGGGCCCCGCCCGATGTGGGGATGCACCTCTCAGAGGGGTCCCAGGCTTCAGTGACCCAAGGATGCCATGTAGACTGGAGGCAGCCTGGTTTTGTCACCTGTCTTGCTCTGGGCATCTGAATTAGCAAGGGCCACTGAGACTGGAGGTCATCCCACGTCCTTCTTTGTAGCACTATCCTCTGTGTCCCTCCTCCTATCTTGGAAGTATGAGGCTCCTGTAAAGTGAATCGACACTGACACCCTAAGGTCCTATAAGGAAGTCCCGAAGGCGACTTGGCTTTGTGGAGAAAACAGTTCGCTGAAGTTAAATTGCTCATCTGGAATTTCCTGGGGCGGGAACCATCACCTGTGACCAGGCAGGCTGGCACTCCCACGCACACCTGTGCCTTCATTCGTGCCTTCCACACCAGCACAGCCACTCCCAACCAGGTGCTGGGCAGGCGAGACTGTGGTGGGGCTCAGGGGTTAGGGCAGAGGCAGGGATGACCCTATTGTCTCTGAAGGGGACAGCTCCTCTGGGGCCCCTGAGATGTTTGGAACCTGGGATGCCTTCATAATTGCACATGTCTGACCCTATCTGTTTTTCTGACTGAACTGCCAATAAAAAGCCTTAGCTCAAAGGGGTTAAATGCAAATTTGTGGGAGTGAAAAGAAAAAAAAATTAGGCTCCAAGAGCTGTCTAACTCAGCCAATGACATGGAGGAGAAACGGAAGGATGGTGGGTGCAGGTCTGACAGGGAGGGGAGATGGCTTCATTCCAGGCCCCCAGGATGCCCGGGGATGGTGGGGGGAGCAGGCCTGGCATGAGAAGTGTCAGAGACACCACAGGGCAGACCAGCAGGGTGCACATGCAGGCTCTGTCACCAGCAGGGGCTAATTCACATCTCTCTGCTTGGAATTTTATTTCTGAGAAGCTTCATTTTTTTTTTTTTTTTTGCAGTTTTTGGCCAGGGGTGGGTTTGAACACGCCACTTCCAGGATATGGGACCAGCGCCCTACCCTTTTGAGCCACAGGTGCCACCCAAAAGTTTCACTGTTTTACGGCAATTTTCTTTTGGAGAATACAGGTCTTGAAACCTGCCATTCGGAGCCTGCAATTTTTAGCCCAAATGTCAAAACATCTCGCAGACCCCTAGGTGAGGGTTGTTCTACTCCTGTTCAGTTTGAGGCTATGCTTGGGGTTCACATGAAAGCAGACTCCCAGAAAATAACTCCATGCTTCCCCCACCCCCCAACCCAGCCAGGGGCACCAACATGTTTCTCCTTTCTCCCAAATTAGATGCAGGGCAGACCTCTCTCCACTGCCCCGACGTCATCCGACCAAGCCGGCCACCCTCAGATGAACACTGCTTTAACTGGGACGCTGTAGATTGAGGGGAAAGGAGGGTTTGGGAACGCGATTTCAAGAGGTTGGATGTGGAGCACATACTTACATCTTTTTCTTCTAAGTTTCAGGTTTAGTGCTTTTTGTACCCTTCCTTTTAAAGAAAAAACTGCAAGTCCAGTAATTAGATTTCTACCCAGGACTGGATGCACACCATGGCTGCCAGGGGCAGGGAGGGCCAGCCGAGGAGTGGAGGTGGGGGTAGAAAGACCAGAAGGTAAGTGCTGACGAAGTTCTACCACGCTGCTCGGAGAGTGGCAAAGAGGGGACACTTTTTTTTTTTCTTTTGCAGTTTTTGGCGGGAGCTGGGTTTGAACCTACTACCTCTGGTATATGGGGCCAGTGCCCTACTCCTTTGAGCCACAGGTGCCTCCTAAGGGGACACTTTTTAACTTTCACATGTTGTCTGTCCTGATCAGGATAAAGTCTATAGCACAGGTTACACTGCCTGCTAGTTCAGGGAAAATTAAGGAAAAAATGTATTCTTTTGATTTTTTTTTTTTCTTTTTTGAGCTAGAGTCTCACTCTCACCCTGGGTAAAGGGCCATGGCATCATCATAGCTCACAGCAACCTCAAACTCTAGGGCTTAAGTGATCCCCTTGTCTCAGCCTCCCAAGTAGCTTTGACTATAGGTGTGTGCCACTGCCCTCAGCCAATTTTTCTATTTTTACTGGAGACAGGGTCTCTCACTCTTGCTCAGCCTGGTCTCCAACTCCTGAACTCAGGTGATCCACCTTCTTTGGCCTCCCAGAGTGCTAGGATTATAGGCCACCATGCTGGGCCTGTTTTCAAGAAAATTAAACAAATTTGGCAGAGTATAGATGGAAGTATTTAAGGTAGAAACATAAAAGGCAGTGCAAGTCTGAAAGCATCTCTTAGATCCAGTGAGTGGACACAGATATGAAAACAAGTGGATCAGTTGTATTTCTGAAGTTCTGGGTCCCTGTGGCCCAGACCTTTTTCCCCACGTGAAGCCATTCTGGAAGAGAAAGGGCATGCATTTCAAGTCTCTGTGTAACTGAAGGAGAGAGATTTATTGCTCATACAATAGCCATGTTTTCTCTGCCATTTCCTACCACCTTACATTTAGGCATGGACCATGAGCACAGCGCCATGTGTGACTTTAGAGCAAGGCACTTTCCGGCTCCGCCATAGTGACCAGCAACGCTTGGCACTGGTGCCTCCATGGTCTGCATGGGCCCAGTGGGCCACAGGGCTCCCTCTGCTCCCTTCCCTCCCCTACATGCCAGAGCAAGGGCAGCAAGTGCTGGGGCCACAAGAATGGCCACAGCTCCTAGCTGCCACACCTGGAGGTTTCTGGGGGGTGCTGGTCTAGATTGATGTCACCAAGAATCAGATCTACATATAGGTGATCCTTGGAAGAAAAAGGGAGACTAGAGGTCAGAATTTAGCTCTTCCTTAATAAAGACACGAATGCAAATCCACAACAACCAGCTAGGAGGCTGAAAGGAGTTAGTTTCCTGTTGGTGGGTCCTGGTGAGCACCGTAGGTCTTTGTCTTCTGCTAACACGGGCTCCACTAGACAAGAAGGGGAAATCGTGCCACTTAAGAAGCTACGCTAGACTCCTTCATGTGTTTGTACCTTTGGCTGATTCCTTGTGGCAGAGACCCCCAGTATCTGTTCTCCCCTTGTCACTTCCCAATACAGCCACTGGTGTGCAGCTGGGCCCAAGGCTTCACAGAATAGAGACTACATTTTCTAGTTTTCCTTGAAACTAGGTGGCGCCACGCAGCTAAGTTCTGGTTGATGGGAATGCAGGTGGAAATGCTGGGTGAGACTTTTAAGAAGCAACCTTCTGGGAGGGGCATGTGTTTTTTCTCACTGTTGTGTTTCCCACTGGCTAAAATCCAGAGATAATGGCTGGAGCCCATGCAGCCATCTTGAAGCAGTGAGGTACAAGCCTCACATTGAGAGCAGTGGAGTAGCAAGAGGGGGGCAGGAGCCCACTAGGTATACACTGCCTGCCTTTGGGCTCCTTTTACATGAGACCATTGCTACGTGTGTACTTTGGGTTTTAGTCTAAACAGATCCACCCTCTTTCCTCAATAGTAATCACTCTTACTCGTATCTGAGTTATCCCTGACCTCGCTTAACCAGAGATTCTTTGCCTCTAAAGAATCAGCCAGCCTTGTTGCCTGCACTTATAGTTAGAGAAAGCAAAGAGAAGATTATATGTAGAGGGAAATGTTCTGGTTCTCCTGTAAAAGAAAATGAAGCAGAAATACAGAACCTGTTTTAAAATAACTTGAAAGCCACGCCTGTGATGCCTCTGGCGCCCTTTTGTTGTGCTGCCTACAATGCCTCAATATGTGTTTCTCGTCCTAAAAGAGGAAAGGGATGTATTCAGATGGCATGCAATGGCTGCTCTACGGCATTAATTATATGTGTGCACACCTGTCTTGTGCCACAGTGTTTCATATTTAAACTGCTTGGTGAGTTAGCTTAAAGCCAGGGACCAGGTCTGAAATGAGCCACATTTACTACGCTTTGCAACCTGCACTGGGCTGTGGACAGACTCCCTGTTACAAATGTGCTCCCTGGGACGCTGCGGCAAGACCTGCACCAGTATTGCTGTAGATACCTCCCCCACCTGCACATTCATATAAGGTAGACAACACTTCAAGTTTGCTTTATTTTCCTTCTGGTTTACTCAAAGAAATTTCTAATAATCTTTAGAATTTCTTCTCAAAGTAATCTTTCCTGGCTTATTTTTCTTCTGTTCTGAGAACTACATGCAAATAAATTTGACTTACAAATTCTAATTCAGCAGCTGACTGTCCGAGCAGAGGCTCCTGTGTTTCCTTGCCTTTCTCTACGCAGACTCATTCAGGAACATAACCACATTCTTCATAAACACAAAAATCCTCATTTCAAAAGCACCTGTATCGTAGTTGCTTTTATTATGATTATCCTACAGAACCATCATTGGAATTACTTTAAAATAACAATCTACTGGTGTAAAAACACTCTAATACATATTATATTTATATGCTATCTTGTAATTTTTCTTCAATGATTTCACATGTTTTGTATTTCTTGCAAAGAAATTTATTATTACATTAACTATTTCTTTTCTCTCTCTTTTTTTTTGAGACAGAGTCTCACTCTGTCACCTTGGGTAGAGCTGTGTCATAGCTCACAGCAACCTCAAACTTTGGGCTCAGGTGATCCTCTTGCCTTAACCTCCCAAGTAGCTGGGACTACAGTCACCCAATACAATCAATGCTCAGTCAGTTCTATTTTTAGTAGAGATGGGTCTCACTCTTTCCCAGGCTGGTCTTGAACTCCTGAGCTCAGGTGATTCACCTGCCTTGACCTCCCAAAGTGTTAGGATTATAGGTGTTGAGCCACGGAGACTGGCTGCATTTAACTATTTCATTGACACTTAGGTTTTTAAAAACACACACTGCCAAAATCCTAGGCTATAGGCCTTAATCTTACTGTTTATAACTGGAACAGAAATAAAATCGCGGCTTTTAAAACAAACTTTTCAGTTTCAAAAGTCAGCTAATCTTAACTCCATTTCACAGGTTACAGGTGTCTATCTCCCTGAATGCAGGCTGTAGATAGCTCCAACACTGTCTACCTGAAACATGGCATAATATTTAGGAAGAAGCTCCTTCACTCCAAAACAGTTCTTTTCCATAACTGGAGGCCTCATGCAGTCTCGGGGGTATAAGCTCAAGAGTTTGACACACAGCCAGTCCACGGTAAACCAGGTGAGCTTGTTGAGTCGGTTTGTGCAAGATGTTTTAATTTTAGCTATTCCACATCACAGGAGGAATTAGAAAGAAAAGTCTTCTACTTAAAGATGGGAGGCAGTAAAAATAAACGGAGCCAGGATTGCCTCACTGAAGATGTGAATTGCATTAGTGCTCACATTCAAAGGCATCTGGGCAAAGGTAGGATGTACGTAGGGCCTACGCAGGCCAGATGTAGGGGAGATGTGAGACCCTGGACCTGCACATTCTCAGGGCTGCCCCTGCGTTTCATTCTAGCGACTTGGCATGACTGAGAGCAAGCACTGAAAGGCTGCTGCCATGGCTCTCTGCTATCAAGCTGTAACCCCAAACCCTAAATCCTAAACCTTAACCCTAAATCCTAGATGTGTACATAGTGGGCAACAGAGGCCAGGCATGGTGGCTCCTGCCTGGAATCTAGCACTCTGGGAGGCTGAGGTGGGTGGGTTGCCTGGGTCCAGGAGTTGGAGACCAGCCTGAGCAAGAATAAGACCATGTCTCTACTAAAAATAGAAAAACTAGCTGGGTGTTGTGGTGGGCACCTGAATTCCCAGCTACTTGGGAGGCTGAGAGAAGAGGCTCTCTTGGCCTTAGCAGTTTGAGGTTGTTGTGAGCTATGACATCACGACACTCTACCTGGGGCTACTCTGTCTCAAAAAAAAGAAAAAAAAAGTAGGGTATAAAGGTACTGTTTTAGGAAAAGAACAGGTATTTGTCTAGAAAGACTTTTCTCCCCTTTCCATATTGAATTTATCTGAAACAGGTAGCAATATTCATGAACTAGTGAGTTTTTTTATTTTTTTTGCTTTTGTAGCCAAAAAAGATGTCCCTTCTCCCTCATCTCTTCCTGCTGCTCCCCAAGGTCCGGTTTCTGTTGTCTGCTGCTCAGTTTACTGTCAGAGACTCCTCAGCCCCACTTGGTCTCTACAGCTACTGCCATAATTGTTCTAAAAATAGTGTTTGCTATGTTACTCCCTCATGGAAACTCTTTGCTGCCTTCCCATTGTCTTCAGAATGAACTTGAGCTCCTTCCCTTGGTCTTCACATCCTCCCAGCTCTGGAACCTGCCTATTTCTCTGTGCTCTTCTCAGGGCTTCCCACACACTCTGCACGAGTCATCCAGAATTAGCCCCAAACTCACCATGCTGTTTTGTGCCTTTGCCAAACCTCCTTCTGCCAGGTGTGTCCTCCCTGCACCCCTCCTTCTCTTAACTTCTTGGGCTCTAACTCTCTTTAAGATTTAGAAATCTAGGAAGCCTTTTCTAACTTTGTGGGAGCCTCTTCTGGGTTCTGTCTCTGCTCTGGTGTGCCTTTGTCGTGAGTGTACCCCACTGCGTGGCCAATGTGAACTGCTGCGTGTCATGAGCCCCAGCAGAGTATAGACTGTGAGGTGCTGTCTATAGGTGGGGGGCTCTGTGTTACTCATTAGTACCTGGTACAGAGTTGGGCACAAATTATAAACTTGATAAATATGATTGATCAAATGAGTGGATCCATGGGCAGGAAGAGATGGTGGGAAGCAGCCACATCTGTGATGCCTACCACAGGTCCAGATATAACTGAGCCATCTTCTTTCCATCTCTGTGAGTCTTGCATTTACCCCACGTTTCCCCCTTTTCTTCCTCAACTTGCAATAGGCACCGGCATCGTGTGCAGGTGAGAACATACTCGGGTTGGGGTGGGGGCAGGGTGGGGAATTCTCTAGAAAGGTGCGTTAGTCTGTTTCCCTCTTCATTTCCAGCTAAGTCTCTAATAACCCCCCTCGTGTTGGATATTGGGTGAGAGCCACCAAAGGAAGCAGAGAAGGGGGGTTGGGAAAGGAGAGGAAAACACACACAGTTTTTTGGTAGTACCAGTGGAAACACAGTATCACAAATGATATTGTAAAGAATGTTTTCAAATTGAGAGAAGTACAATTGAAAGTCAATAGCCTAAATATTTTTATCTTCCTGTACATGGGCTGTGAATACTGCTCTTGATTTTCTCCCTCAGATCCACCCTCTGCCCTGGGAGGCAGATACCAGCTTCACCACTCAGGCTCCTTGGCTCCTGACTTGGATCAGGACCTCGGAAGGCATCATTAGTCCATTAGAGAGAAAAGAAAGTTGAGGGATTTGTTTCTTTTTCTTCCTCCTTATCTTCCTGGCTCCCGGAAAGCTGTACCTGTCCTGTTTGTAACAGGCTGCCAGACCAGACTCAAATAGGATGAAGGTGTCCACATATACTTAAAGGATACATAATCCCAGCGCTTTGGGGGACCTAGGCAGGAGGATCACTTGTTCCCAGGGGTTCAAGGCTGCAATGAGCTGTGATCACACCACTGTACTCCAGCCTGGGTGACAGAGCAAGAACTCATCTCGATTAAAAAAAAAAAAAAAGAAGAAGAAGAATCTCATATCTATAGAGTTAAATAAGTGGTCTTTTTGAATGTCATTTTTGCAAAACAGAGGAGAGGAAGGGCAGAGGTCCTCTGTGGGCCCTTTGCACAATAAGTGAATGGTGCAGAATGAGACTTTCCCTGAGTCCCCTTCTAATCCCTCTCTTCTGAGACAGGGGCCACGCCTCCCCACAAGCCCTGAGCTCAAGCCCTGTTCCCATCCTTCATCTAACAAATGTTTATAGAGTACCCAAGGCATTTAATCTGTGGCAGCAAATTGGAGCCATGCTGGCATGAAAAGGTCATTTCCACTCTTTTACTCAAAAACTAAAGTCAGGCTCGGCGCCTGTGGCTCAATCGGCTAAGGCGCCAGCCATGTACACCTAAGGTGGCCGGTTCAAATCCCCAGCCCGGGCCCACCAAACAACAATGATGGCTGCAACCAAAAAATGGCCGGGCGTTGTGGCGGGCGCCAGTGGTCCCAGCTACTTGGGGGGCGGAGGCGGGAGACTCGCTTGAGCCCAGGGGTTGGAGG
>CAUYQV010151427.1:0-52851 GCA_963574575.1 Galagoides demidoff | reverse complement strand
GAGAACTGCTTATCAAAGTTCGCATTGTTGATCCGTTGTTAGAATTCGACGAGAAATATGCCAAAGAGTAAAATACAATACATAATTTTTAATGTATTATATTTGTACATTATACTTATGTCAAAATTAAAAAATACATATTACAATACTATTTTTGCATTCTATGAAAATTTTTGTCACTCCATATAGACCAAATTTTTAATTAAGAACCAAACTCACCCCCCCAACCCCCGGTCAAGGGTGTCCCACTTTACCAATGTTAAAATCTGGTCACCTTAACCACATCCCTCATCACTTGGCCATATTTGTTGTCTCATCCTGAGTAAAAGCAGCTTGATAGGGAGCAGCAGTTGGGAGGTATACCGACTTTAACGTTTAGAGAACATTTGCTTTTCTATGTAAGGAAGACAAAGTCTGCACATCCCACGCTACGTCCTCAGCGTGCATTTCTCACTTCCCAGCATCTCAGGCCTGCGCCCCTAATCCAAGGACAGGTTGCCTAAATTTCAATAAACTACAGCCTCACCCCAGAGTCCCCGTCAGTGTTTTGTTTCTTCTCCCATATTTCCAGAATTTTTATATCTTCAGAAAAGGCTGTGCAGACAAAGTGTTGAGACAGCAGCCGCGGAGACAGCAGCCCCGCCACCTGCCCGTTTACTGACGCAGATTTACGGCCAACGCCGCCTATTTTGCCATCTGGGTCAAAGTCATATTTTCACTAGAAATATTTTGGTAAGTTATTGCTGGAATTTTTTACACGCAGGTGGTGATCACACAGGTTTGATGGCACTTTGCTAACGGCGTGTCTGACTGAAGTGCTCGGAAGCCAATCTTCTGTGAACGTCTGCAGAAGCGAGTCAGTGGAATGAGATGCACTCTGCGCGCTGCATTTGCCAGTGTGGGAGGGATCCTTAAACACAAACTGCGGTCCTGCGAAAGGGGCCAGGCATCTTCCCCGTGTGTTTTCAGGGGATGGACTTGTTCTCAGGAAAAAACGATCAGCTGCTCTTGGACATTGAGGCTAGAATCACCTATATAAAGAGTTTCAGAGCTGCTGATGGCTGAAGTCCAGAAAAGCACCCAGACGAGTTAATTTTGATGGTTTAGTCTTTGCAATTTCCTCACTTTAACACTTTGATTATTGAAAGCTTCCTGCAATACACTTGTTTGCTTGCTTTATTAATGATATAGGTACATTGTGAACGAGAGGCTTAAAACCATATAAAAGCATGAGTACCATGGATTCTAAAACCTTAGAGCCATATAAACTTATCTGTCTTCCTTGAGTCTCAGTTTTCTCTTCTGTAAATGGAGAAAGGAGGTGATAATCAAAACTACATATATTTTTTGGAATTGATGCATAATTTATATGCACCAATGTCAAGTCTTCAAAGCCATGAATGTTGACAACTGTGCCATGGCATAACCACCATCCAGAACAAGTTCCAGAACATTTCTGCCATCCCCAAAAGCTTTATCCTTTTTCCAGTCAATCCCTTCCCCCTGAAAAATCAGGCAAGAACTCTGATTTTTCTTCCCATAGATTAGTTTGAGCTGTCCTTGTATTTCATATGAATGGAATCATCTCGCTTCCTTTGCTTGCCAGAATGGCTAAAAGATTTGTCCACACTGCATGCATCGTTTGTTCATTCCTAATTAATTATTGAGTAGTATTTCAATCCTTGAATGCACCACCTTTTTCAAATTCTCCATCTATGGCTATCTGAGTTCTTTTCAGTTTTCGACTTCTGTAAGTTAGGCTGTTATTAACATTCATGGACAAGCCTTTTGTGGATACTGGTTTCTGATTCTCTTGCATAATGTCTAGGTGTGGAATTTCTACACCGTAAAGTAGACATGATTTTAACTTTATAAGAGCTGACAGTTCTCCAAAGTGATGGTAACCCCTTTAGAGGCTCACCGCAGCTCTACTTGCCCCTGGGACAACATTTGGCATTATCCTTCTTAGTTTTAGTTATTCTAGGGTATATGACTAGGGTATGTGAAATAGTATCTCCTTGTTGTTGATTTGCATTTCCTAGATGGCTAATGAGGTTGAAGTTTCTTTTCATATGTAAATCATACGTATTTAGATAGGGCTTAAATCTCCTTCAGAAAACAGCCTGATGTTCTGTGTTTTCCCTGGCATTTTATTACTTACCTGTGTAGCTTTCAGAAAAATCACATGTGTTAGTCACACCGATACCCATTTTAATTCACGAAGAGCCAGTACAGCAGTGGTTCTCAACTTTCCTAATGCTGCGATGTATTTTCATTGTTACAAAGGAGTCACGACCCACGGGTTGAGAAACGCTGCAGTACAAGGTCTTTTCAAAACATGATCCTGACTCTCAAATGAATCCCTGGATTATGCTCTAAGTATCTGCAGAGTTTTTTAATGCTACTAACATGTTAATATCATAAGAGAACAATAGTGAATAATAAATTAAAGCATCAACTTTATTCTTTTATTTCAGATTAGTAATTGGGTACAAATGACTGGTTACATTGTTTGCATTTGTTAGGCAGAGTTCAGGTTGTCGTCTTAATCTAAAGAGGCCTGAACACTGAATCCCAGTCTCCACTACTGTGTCTGTGTGATCTGGGGCACGAGATGTCATCTGTCTAAATCTCAGGTTCTACAACTGTAAATTGAGAGTCATTGCAATTTCTACCTCGGAAGGTTTTGAAGAGGATCAGAGGTGTTGATGGATTTGGAATGGTTACCACCGCGCCTGGCTCAGAGTAAACATCTGATGCGTGTTAGAAAGAAGAAGGAAAATACAAAAATATCATGAAAAAAGAGCTAAACAAATCAGAAGACCTGACCTCAATTTCTTGATAAATTCCTTCTACTACCATTGGTTAGACTGATTGTCCACTTAAGATGACCCTCTAGAACCCCTTTCTTCCTTGGTTTCACTCTTCTGTCACCTACAATACTTTCATAGTCCCAGGTCTTGGCATTCTCAGAAGGTGGATGGGGAAGACGTGCTCCCATCCACTGTCAGCTTCACCAGTGTAGGGTCTCAAAGATGCCCTCTCATTTCCTTCCGCAATTTCCTCTTTTGTGTGATGTTCTAATGTCAAATTGCTTGGTGCTGGTTTCTAGATAGAACTAGAATTGCTTGGTTCTGGTTTCTGGATAGACCTAGAATTGCTTGTTGCTGGTTTCTGGATAGTCTTAGAATTGTTTGGTTCTGGTTTCTGGATAGACCTAGAATTGCTTGGTTCTGGTTTCTGGATTCTCAGCTCTCTTTGCTCTTCCCTATACAGGGTGTCCATATAGTTCGTGTGCAATTTACTATGTTACACTATTTCAAATCGCACATGAACTTCAGGTCCACCCTATATACAGTGAATGAAGGTATAAAATCAAGTGCCTTCCTTTCAGGGCCTTTCTCTCTTTCTGCTTCTGTCCCAGGTTTTCCGCAGGTGTCTGGGTAGCTCCGCTCCAGTAGCACTCCCGAGATGATGCATTTTTTATTATCAGAAGAAAGTTTATTTTCCTTCCACAGCAGCCATCGCTCCACCTGCTAATCACTCCTTTCACTAATATTCTCTTTCCTTTTAATGAAAGCCTCTGCTGTTGGAGGGTCATTCCGGCTCTTTGAGGTTTGGTTTTGTTTTACAAGCAGCTGTCTCACTTCCTGCTTAATGGATCCGCCTTCCTTTTTCTGAACAATTTCCAAACAACATAATGTACACTTTGTAAAATGAGGTAAGGAGATTTCCATTTCTTTCACATTATATATGAGCCTATGAAAGTAAGAAAGAAAGATTGTGCCCCTTTTCTTTGTGAAAAGAAGTGTGTTTGTAATGACTTGGTGCGAGCCTCCTGGAAGAGTCGTGTGTTACTCCTTTGTACTAAAAGTACACAGCCCAAGAAGAAAAATTGCTTTTGAATTTTTAAAATTGTTTGCTTATTCACAAGGGGAGGGTTTGTCTAGTTACCTACATCACTACATTTCCAAAATGTCAAAATATAATGACCCTCATTACAGAATACTTTCTAATGAGTAATTGAGACCTAGGAATAAAGACCAAGGTAAAGAGAACACCCACTAAACTAATTGGAGATTTGCCTACAAATGGCATTTTATTAACAATGACAGTCACCATTTCTTTAGTGGAGAAAGGTGAAAACAACCAGCTTTCATTATTTGGGCCTTGGCAAGCTGCTGCTTTAGAGCTTACACTTTTGCCCACTGCAGGCTTTTCTCCTTTGACAAAGGGCTCCCCAAACATGAAACTCACGGGAAAATCAAGGTTGGTGTGGCTGCCCCGTAAACAGCCAGTGACTTTATAGAACCACAAAGAAGGCTTTAGTTTGTGTCCTGTTGTGTTCTATGTGACGGAGAAATGAAGCAGAGAGGAAAGGAAAAGTCTTTCCCAGAAAAATACGTAAAGCTTTTTACTCCTGAGAGACAGAAACCATCCCCCCTTTACCACTGATGGGTAAAATGTGACAGAATTCTGATAATTCTCACACGAGATTGACCAGCTTTCCATTTTCCAAGTGAACTGAAGGGTCTACATCTCTTGTCAACAGGGATTTTGTCATGCAACTCTGCTCAATCAATGAACAAGCCGAAAGGGATAATCACTCCGCAACTTCCCAGGCCACAGATTGTACCTTACAGCACGTGACTCAGTGTTCCCCTGAACATGCCAACGGGGAGAATCAAGCCACCCAGGACTGGCTGAATCCTTCATTGGTCTCTCATATATTTTTATTACTCTTCTTATTTATAATTCAGAAAGTAAAGAAATTAAAAACAAACAAAACAACACAGAACTCCTCTCTAAAACATCTGTTTCTAACGTTAAGTCTCTAAAAACAAAAATGGGCAACATGGAATTCTCATTTCCTTGTTTCCCCCCCCCAGAACTATGTTCCTCCTTGGCCCAGAATTTTATGTAACCATACCAGCAGATAAACAGGCATAAAAAACTCAGCATGGTATCTGTAAGATTTTCTCTTTATCCTAATTGACCCAGATAAAAATAAAAACTCCATGTCAACTATAAAGATGTTAAATAGAAAGGGGGAAGAAAAAACAAACCCCAGGGGAACAAAACGCAACAGCAGGTCAACAGCTCAGCAAATAAATATTTCATTTATGAGAGTTTTTATAAGAATTCAATAATTTTTTTCAAACACATCTACATCTCAGAATCAGGGCCGAATTTTGCTTTTAATGCTAGAGAGCTATTTGGATTATGGAATTATCCTGTATAAATCTGTATAAATAAGTGCTATAATGTGATATGAACGGAACTCCATCTGTGGAGGGAATGGAGTAACAAATTGGTTGTTCTTACATTTTATTAAGATTCTTCACCTTTTACTCAGGAACTACACTGTGAGTTTCAGATCTGGAATATTTCTCTTTATGCCCACCCTGTTTAGTTCAATTCTTTGCTATCATTAGTTCCTAATGACTATTTTGAGATTTTCTTTAGCTCTGCTTTAGTCCTAGATTCCACGTCTTCATGTGCATCTGGGAAGGACAGGTGGGAACAGAACCAAAAAACAGAAACGGACACACTGAAGAGGAGATGGCATGGGTGGGGCCCCAAGGAAATAACTCAAACACACCTGCTGTTGCTGCAAAGGGTTTTGACTTTTTCTCTTATTTTAAAAAAAAAAAAAAAGATAGGAGGTTTTGTTTGCTTCCTCTCTCTCTCTTTTATTTTAGACAGAGTCTTACCCTGTTGCCCAGGCTGGAGTGCTGTGGTGTCCAGCCCACTCACAGTACCCTCAAACTCCTGGGTTCTAGTGACCTCCTGCTTCAGCTTCCTGAGCAGCTGGGACTACAGGCACCTGCCACAATACCCAGCTAATGTTTTGTATTTTTATAGAGACAGGGTCTCACTCTTGCTGAGCATGGTCTCAAACTCCTGAGCTCAGGGATCCTCCTGCCTGGGCCTCCCACGGTGCTGGGATCACAGGCATAGGCCCCACATCAGCCCCTTTCCCCCCCTCCTCTCTTTATTCCTCTCTCTCCCCCTCCCTCCCTCCCTCCCTCCCTTCCTTCCTTTCTGTTTTATGTTCATGGCACCATCCCCAGGGCTCCCCATAATTTCTCTGTTTCGCTCCTTTAATGAGCCTGCTGGCCGTGCCTGTGGGGTCCAAGTCCACGTCTCCTCTTCCTTCCCTGGTCACTGTGCCTCTCGCCATCGCAGGCCAAACTCTTGACTTTGACTTTTAGCAAAGTCCACCTGCCATCCTGCACTCCACGGGAGCGGCTGTTTGTTCTGATTCTGTCATTATTTGCTGCCTGCAGTGTGTACTGTGCTGCTTCAAGGAAAAGAAGCTTTGGTTTATATTTTGCTTGCAATCAATGTACAATAAACACTACTGACGGCTGAGCCATGAGACAAGGCTGAGGGCAGAGCGTCAAGGGCCTGTGTGTGTGTTTCAGGGCAGGTTCATTTCACAGGGGAAAAGGAGGGAAATGCAATCACATTTGGAAATTTCAGAGCATCAGTGTGGCTTAGCCCTCTGTTCTCATCACACAGTCTGTCGCCGCTATCTGAAGTCTGGATCCAAATTAAGTTGGAAACAAGCCTTTGATGCACTTTGTGATCTTTTAAAATGGTTTCTGAGTTTGTAGGTGCAAAAGTTTTTGTGGAGCTAACTATTAATGTGAAATCAAATTTAAATCAATTAGTATTAAGTCCCGAAAGCTTTTTGGTGGTATCATAAGTTCCGTTCAGTGATTTTTCTATGAAAAATTAAACTGAAATCTTTATTTCTTCTGAGGTTTAACAGATATTGGATCCAGCCTATCTCTGGCATCACCAACCAGTAAGTAAAACTCTGTTACATTTTAAGCAATACTCCAAATCTCAATGCAATAAGCTCCTATCAAGTTGATGAGGCAGCCAGCCAGTCTGTTTCAGAGATACCACACTCCAATTATTTCTGGCAGAGAGATCTGACATGTCATCAGAGCGGCCGCCCGCAGTGCTGTGACCCCTCAGGTCTGGATTCCGAGGTCCCAAGCATCCTTTTGGTCTCCTGACCTCCGCAGTTCAGCCCATAATTTAGTGCTCATTTCTACCAAAATAGAAACAACCGAAGCTTTCCCCTTCTCCAGACAGCCACCTCTGCTCTAGTTAGCCAGCTCTTTCCGAGAAGAAGGTTCCCACAGCTTGGTTTTATGATCCACAGTTAAATTCCTAGCTCTAAGCTTAATACTATAGCGCAATCCTTATCAAGGAGATAGGGCTACAGGAATGCCAGGCACCACCTTTTATTACTCAACATAACCACTTCCCCAAAGCAGCCTGACTCTGCAGCTGCCCAACGTTACCAGATTCCTCTACCCAGTGGGGATTTTCTTTCAGGAACCCCATTAATATTTTCTTCTAATCTTCTTTAAGGATTCCACAAAAGCCTCATACAAATCAATCCCAATGTGGGCTAAATTCAAATTCTCTTGTGCTAAACTCTGGGCTTCCTATAGATCAAGAAATATGGCTGTGAATCTATTTCGGGATCTCCAGCATTTTCAGACACATAAACCCCTCTGGGACTGAGATGGTACAGTGTTATCTGAACTTTCCTTGGACCTGTCTGTTTATTATCTGAGTCATTTACATAGCGGACATTTACTGAATATCTGTTTTGTGTCAGGCATTTCTTTAGATAAAGAGCTGAATTTTTTTTTCCTGTAAAGGGTTTAATAGTAAATATTCTGTTTGGGGAGCCATAAAGTCTCTGTTACAACTATTCAATTTTGAAAGTTTTGCACTACTACGTCCATTAAACAACAGGCTAAACTAAACTGATGGCTGTGTTTGATATTTTAATGAAAAAACAAACAAACAAAAACAGACAATAGGGCAGACTTGGTCTGCAAATCATCCTCTGATGACCCTTTTTTTTTTTTTTATTGAATGGTAACTTTATACATTGATGCACTTCGGGGGTACAGTGTGGTGTTTTCACACACAATCCGAGATACTTCCATCAAACTGGTTAACATAGCCTTCATGTAACTTTCTTAGTTATTATGTTAAAACGTTCATATTCTACTCATAGAAAGATTTACTTGTACCCTTGTAAGATGAACCACAGAAGTGAACCCTCAACTCCCTCTCCCTCCACCCACATCTCCCTCCCTCCCCCCTCCCCGTATCCTTAGGTTGTTATTAGGTTATAGCTTTCATATAAAAAGGTTCAAATTAATTTCATAATCGGGGTGTGTTCTTCTTAGCAAAGTATCACAGGAATGGAAGAAAAAGTATCCAATGTACTGACCCCTATGCTTGACACAAGTGGTAAGCTAACCACCACAAGCAGTAACAAAAATCCCTGATGTATTAGCGCTCATATACCAGACATATAAGTAAAGCAGTCAGCTCAATTTTAAGTGTTAAAGAGAAAAATAAAGGTGAGAGGGAGACAGGGAGTGAATCCACGGGGAAGGCTGCAGACAGCCTCTCATCAGGACAGGCCCCAGGTTTCACGATCACCTCGCTCTGTCTCAGCCACCACAGAGTTTAGGTCTCAGTTGTTAAAATTCAATCATTCATTCAGCAGATATCCACTCTTAGTATTTATTGTGTACAACAAATAATATCATGTATATGGGAAATCACAATTTTTATGTAAGCTAAATTCCCTGCCTTTAAGATCACACATCTCAGTTGGGGGAACAATTGTGCACCATCAGCATCTTCTGAATATTACAGTTCTGGGGGCTCTCAAACTCTAGGGGTCGTGGGCTCTCTGCAATCACCAAGTGCTCAGTCACCCTCTCTGTGCCAGCACCATCAAAGGATTGAAGAGCTAAGAGATACGGTCTCTGTCCCTGGGGAGTTTTTGAAAAGAACACAATTAGACACAAAGCAAGTAGATTGTTGGGATGAATAAAAGCTCCTCAGTCTGAGGCCCTTGATACGACTTATCACATTCCACACCTCTGCATAAACTACACGATGTTAAAAGTCTAGCCTGGTTTAGAGTTAAGCATTGAAAGAAGAAAGATTTACTTAGTGCTTTGATGAGTTTTCATTGAGAACCTACTATGAGTCGAGTACTTCTGGGCACCTGGAGTAATTTTGCAAGGTTAAACAAGACAAATTATCTTCTCTTAGCAGAGGACTCCTTATTAAGGGTGAGACACAACCACAGCAAGCGGGCATAATGCCACAGGTGATGTGACAGTGTCAGTGGGCGCTGCGGAAGCACAGAGGGTACATACGTGCTTTAAAGCTCTCAGAGACAACAGCTGCCTTAGAAGGAACGGCACTGGTTGGTCCTTGAAAACACAGGAGGTTAAGAAATAAGAGAGGCAAGACCAGAGAAGCTGTGGGCTAGGAGAAAAATATAACCAAAGCATTAAGGGAGGATGAGCATGCTGGTTCCAGGTGCCCATGTGGCATTCTGGGACGAATGGGAGCTCTGTGTGAAGAGAGGAAGAGGTACCAGCTAGCGTCCACTCTGTTAGATGGTAAGATGTCCAGGGAAGGGCAGAACGAGAACGGGACTTTAGGAGGAGTGGACTGATGTAAGTACGCACGATGGAATAGAGATGGTGGAGACTAGAGGGAGAACAATCAGCTGAGCACCCCTGTGAAGATCACAAGCCCCGATTCGAGCCAGGGTTATGGGAAGGGAGAGGAGGGCAGCGACGGAGACAGTTCAAAGGCGGGAATGACAGCGCTCGATCCGTGACAGACTGAACGCGGGTCTGAATGAGAGGGAAGAAGAAAAGGTGCTGGGGGGAACAGGGGTTCCAGTGACAGAATCAACACGGCTCTGTGAAGTGACAGCCGGCCATCAAAGTGACACGCACTTGTGCCACACGTCGGAGAGCTCCTCTTCAGAGACAGAGCTGAAAGGAAGCTTGTCTCTGGATTTTCCTTGCTCGGAGTATGTGGGTAAATGATGAACTCTCACAAAAAGAAGCCCTCTAAGGCTCTAGCTGATGTGACCTCATGTGTCAAAACAAATTAAAGGCCCATAGAGTGAGGGTCAGCTCTGATGTCTATACAATTTAGAACTGCAAATAGACATCACATTCTCCTTGTGAAGTTTCATCCGGTCACCTATAAACCATAATAAAACATCAAATGACAATACTTGGTGGGCCCTCAATAAAGATTTGTTGAGCTGGTCTGAGGATAAGGGGGTTAACAACAAGTCAGTGGAGAGCTGGTCTACCTCTTTAACGCTGCACGCCCTCTGAACAGAGCAGAGGAAGAACAGCTTCACTAATCACAAGGCCAGAGCCCAGTTAGGCCACATAAGATGGCCTCTTCAGAAGCTCGGGTGTATGTATAGCATTGCAGTGCCTACCTGGAGAGTCTGAACCAGAGAAGTTCATCTTCCCTAGAGATTGTTTGCTTCTCTACTTTAATGGTTAGCCTTGACTGAGTAGACTTGACAGCAGACAGGTTAAAAACAGACAGGATTATTACATAACTGGCTATGGATCTATATATTTGGGAACTCAAAATGGAAAGCTCTAGGTGTTCCTGGGCCCCCGAAGTGGCACTTACATGTGCCAAAGCTGATTCCTGAATCCAGAGATGTGAAACCGAGGGTCTGCATTTTCATTACTTTAACCAAGAAAGAGAAATTACCTATTTTTGTCAATATAGGATATTTACAGGGGTGTCCACCTGTTTTTCTTTTCTGCCACACATTAGAAGAATAAGAGTTGTCTTGGGCCTCACCTCAAATACACAAAAGTAAGAAGTTGCTGAGCAAAAGGAAAGTCCATGAATATTTCTTGTGATATCTAAACCACGGATGGGAAAACAGTCTTCAACTAAACTGCATGCAGCCCGCGGGCCATGGGTTGGACACCTCTGTAAAACTGTGGGATCCTCAGAAGACAGAAATGCGAACATGCCCTTTGAATTTAATAATAATAATGTAAGCACAAGTCCCATCGGCTTTTTTAACGTAGAAATACACTCCTTGCACCTGGCAGTTACAAGGTGTGGGACTTTTCTTTGTAATGGGAAAATAGAAAAGGCCTTGTAAAATTCGGAGTCAGATGCTGTTGTTTTCTAAAGGCAAATACCATTGACTTCTATGGATGGTCCCTTCTCAGGAGTTAGAGAGAGAAAATTATACACTGTGACAGGAGAGAAAATTTATTTGTCCATGGTTGGTCAAGCCTAGAATTCTCCACAGAAAGGATTTTCTAGAAAGATTCCTTTTATGAACTGGAGGCAATGGAGAAGAAATAGAGCTGCCTACAAAGCCAGTGACAAACGCCGCTCTGTGTCGGGGCTCCGGCGTGAGCTGCTGATTCCCTGCCCTGACTCTGGCAACCTAAAGCCGGGTCAATCTCCCAGCACTTGGGCTTCTGGCTGCACCAGAGCCGGCGTTATAAACCAGCTGCACCAAATTTACACTGTGTTTTCCAGAGAGTGGGTTGGAGAAATCTGGCTCCACGCACCATTCTTCATATGCTTAATTATTTTGACGGTTTTTTTCAGAAATTTACGTTCATTTCCCTTTAGATCCCAAGCATTCTCACTGCCGTCTAAGCACAGCATTTAAACGAGGTTTCCAATTAGTCTGCGTCTTTGTGAACAACCCGTCCTGCTCAGACGAAATCACTGAGCTTAGAATTGTTTCTGAAATCATGGTTTTATTTTTAAATTAATTGCATAATAGTGCCAAACATAGGGCCTAGCATATGGCAGGGACTTAATAAATGTTTGTGGAATAAATAAACGAGTTTCACTCAGCCTTGGACTGGGGCCCACCTTTCACAATGTGAACCACGCCGACTGGCTGTGCTGTAGTGTAAAGGACCTTCCCCATCCTGGAATGCACTTCGAAAGCAAGCTCGCCTTGGGTCACCGTTGAAAGACTTGGATTGGAAGTAAGGAAAAATTTGAACCTAGATCTTCATTTACCTGTACAATTGTTATATTTTTTTGTGTCAATCTGACTGGGCCTCAGGGTGCCCAGACTACATATTATTTTGGGGTGTGTCTCCGAAGGAGTTTCCAGGTGAGACTATCATTTGGACCAAGGCGTTAAGGAAAGTAGATTGCCCTTCCCAGCCTTGTGGGCGCCATCCAATTCATCAAGGGCCTCCATAGATTGAAAGTAGAAGAAGGAATAACCTTAACTACAAAGAACATATTCAAAATAGATACTATTTCTTACACTCTCTCTTTTATTTTTTCTCCTCCCTCACTGCTTGAGCTGGGACGTCTCATCCTACCTCCTCTTGCCCACAGGCTGGTATTTACACCACCAGCTACCCTGCTTCTCAGACTGTCAGACCAAGACTGAGTTCTGTCCTCCCTGGGTCTCCAGCCTCCACAGGGAGGTCAGGCAACTTCTCATTTGGTTTCCCTGCAGATCCCTCGTACAGGTGGTGATTATTTAACTCATTCCCTTCTGTAGGACGGGACCTAGACTTGAAGTAACACAACATGGGCATGACTAACTGACCCCCACCACGGCTGTGTCACTGTAACGGAGTTTTGCTCTCTCTGAAGTGTTAATCACCCTGTTAGGGCTCAGAAACTATTACTCAGAATGATGGGAAGGAGAGGCCACAAGGTCTCTCGGACTTGCCCTCTTCCCATTCCTGTCTCTCCCCAAATACAGGATAAAGCTAATTTCTGAAGTGACTTCATCTGCCTAAAGTCTGGAGCCACCAAAGAAGAAAATACCACCGTTAGTCCCCTCTCTGTTCTCATTAACTCCCATCACAGGAAGAAAGACGGATGCTTACCAAGGAACCTCGACAGACTTTGTCACAAATCATTGTCTTGTCTGTGGACACAACAGACTTTACGTCAGGTTATTTTGTGTTGTTTTCAAGCCCATTGAATTTCTCTAAACATCATTTACTGCCACTCTAAAATCATCCAAATGTCTCCATTTTCCTTTCCCCAAGTAAGAAGGTAGAACCACCTTACCCCACTGCACAGTGAGAAATCACTAGGCCTTCCCACTTCTGCACGCTAATCCATTTGAACGCTATTTCTCTTACTGATCTGCCTTCTGTGAGTTGATTTTTCAGAGGATGAAGGGGAAGGTCTCCCTTGGCCCCTTCAATATCTACCCAAAGTGTGGTTTTAAAGCTTGGGGGAGATGATACAGATGCCTATCACTTTATCTATTGCTGTATAAGAAAATACCACAAACTTAGTGACATTTCTATTTGCTCACGAGTCTGTGGAGCAGGTGGGCGGTTCTGCTGACGGGGACCAGGCTGGCCTGGATGCGGCTGGCCTTCTCAGGGAGTTTCTCCTCTTCGGTAGCACGGGCACATGCCGGATGGCTGGAGGCTGCCAGCCAGGGTGGTGAGAGTGAAGAAGCCACGTGTCACACATCTTTCCTCTCATCTTATAGGGTGGCAGAGGTGAAGGACACAGGACGAATAAATAACTCCAGTTCTCTTCAAAATGAAACTCTAAACTGGCACAAGACTGTTTCTGCCACGTTTGATTGGTGACAGCAAATCACAGGTGGCCCAGATTTACCGACTGAGGAAGCAGAGGCTGCCTCTTACTGGGAAGAGCTGCAGAGTCACACGGCAAAGGGACCAGGGCAGTGAAGGACCAGGGGGCAGTGAAGAAACTGGACTCCGTTTTCAATCTACCGCAACTCGAAGCATTAGCACTGTTGCTGTGGCACCTGCGTACGTGTTTAATCCACAGCATTATCACTACCCTGCAGGCTCCCGCCTTCCTCTTACCCCGCTCCTCTCTCCCCCCACGTTCCTGGTGTGACGCCCATTCCCCGGTTCTAACAGAAGACGATGCTCAAGGCTGATTAAGGAAGCTGCTCTGGTTATTCCCCCTGTCAGTCCCGGGCCTAATTATGTCAAGAAGTAATCACAAGGGATTGCAACGGCTCTCATAATTTTCTTGAATTCCGTACAGTTTCTGGAGCTCTTAATTCACGACTGCAACCCAGGCAGGTACAGTAGCATCCTGGGTAGAAACATCTCTAGAGTTAGCCCACTTTGAATTCCTGCTCTACCGATGTATACCTGTGTGGTTCCGGGCTACTTGGTTTAGCTCTTCACACCTTAGTTTTCTTATCTTTAAAATGAGTTATTGAGGATTAAATGAAAGTTCCACATGCACGTGTGTGACTAGTGTATATATATGTATAGTGTGTTTTATAGTGTGTTTATATATATATAATATATATAGTGTGTGTTTTACAGTATGTTTATATATATATAGTGTGTGTGTTTGATTTCATTAATCTGTCCCAGTGAGGTATAAATCCCAAGAGTCCTAGACTCTGGCAATCAACACTCAGCACCCCCAGGTGCAACTGGTCGAGTCACGAGGTTTGCTGTTTATCTTGTCCCACCACCACCCCTTAATCTCTGATTATATACCACATATTGTGGACTTTTGAATTGAACCCAAATGTATAAAATCTGTGCCTTTTAAATCGACATATCTTATTTTGAAGGAAATTCTAGGTACACAATGAAAGTTTATTTTTCTATTATATATCTGGTAATAAGTTATTTTGTTGACTTTTTTTTTTAACAAAATTCTCTTTTCTTTTACATTCTATTTGTGAAGATATATGGGGTGCCTGTGAAATTCTGTTACACATATATATATGTGTGTGTGTAGTGATAAAATCAGGGCATTTACTGTATGAGTCACCCACATATAATATATTTTCGTTAACTACAGTCACCCCAGATTCTACTTTATGTCCTCATCTTCCTATAAAAATTTTCATTCTAGGAAACTACAGAAAATAATTAACTGTTTAAAACTGTTCAGCAGTTATGTACATCTGCAGTGAGAGCTTAAAGGACTTTAAGAAATTCATCTTCTTTAAGAGTAGCGACATTAAAACTTGACGAAAATTATGTGAAGTTTATACTCTCAGGACAGGGGGAGTTTGGAGAAACAATGCAAGCTGCCCAAGCGTTGTTTCTCCTGCTGTGTATCAAGACCACCCAAGAAAGAGTTGGGACTAAGAAATCGCAATTTCACAAAAGGAAGAAAAGAGATTCCTATTTGAAACAGCTTATTCTAGTCTAAACAAAATTATGCCTATGTTTTTGCCAGCATTTTGATGTGTGCAATCCTCCTTGCTGTTGTTAAACAAAGAATAATAAACAAAACTTAACCAAGGCTTGATTCTTTATCTGCCACACATTATCACGCTTCTGAGAAAAGGTGTAAGGCAGGGTCAGCCTGAGGACTACACGCCCTGCAGGGACTCACATCCACCCTGAAAGACATCTCTAAACAAGGGAGCAGGAAGGAGAGAAGGAGGGAGGAAGGAGAAAAACAAAACAGGAGTGAAAGTGGTACCTGGATGTAGTCAGCAAAATGTGAATTGTGCCGAACTCATCTTTGTACGAACATGTTGAAGAGCAGACTGGTCAAGCAGCCTCTCCTTTTCCTCTTCCATCCTCGACCAACACCAACGGACCCAGATGCAATTCTGTGGTTAACGATTCCAAGAGGGCACTGTGACTCTGCTTCGGAATTGCTTATGAAGAGTAGCTGATAAAATTAGTAGAACCGGTAACAGCTGTCCTTTACAGAAGGCCCTCGGCATGTGTCTGATATTTCGTGCTGCGACTTACATCATTCTTGCTCCTCCCAGTAGCTGGACAGAGCAGGTATTAGACCTACTGTGTGCACAGTAGAGATTCAAAGTTCTCTAGTTGCTAAGAGGACGACCAGGGCATTCAAATACACGTCTTTCTCTCATGATGTGAGTGTAAAAATGCTTGAGCGCTGACATTACATTTCTCTTCAGACATTACTTTCACTTGAAATTCATTTGTTCCTTATCTTGCCCAGAACATTCCATTCTATTTGTTGTCCCCTTGTTAACAGTCTCCACATTCTCTGGGTCTCTCTTTTCATAATGGGACCCCGATTGAACAGCGCACGCTACTCACCCTATATTAAACGCAGCGTACATAGCCTTATGTTTTCCACACAAAATGTTCTTTTAATATTCCTCCATGTACAACTGCAAATTCCTCCTCACTGGCTCGGCCTTAATTAACATCTATTTCAAACAGTAAAGCGAGATCCATGAAATGGAATGTGGAGTTATTTTTAATCACTCACAATTGGGCACTCATCTAATTAGAACAAATACTAAAATATATAATCTAGTTCCTTCATTTCTTTGCTGGACACATCAATGGGAAGCACATTTTAAAAGTAAAATGAGTTTGAATTCTTCCTGATGTTCAAACAATATTAAATTTCAGAAAAGACTATTAAATGAGACTGAAAAAGAAAATCACTTCTCCTGCTAACTGAAGAACGCCCAGATTGGAGTAAGGAGAAATCATTTACACGTGAGGATACGAGGAGACTCCCACTAGAAAGTATTCAGGTTTTAACAGAAGATAAGATCCAGCTTGCTGATGAGCCAGGCACGAAATACCATATAAAGGCAAATTACGAGGCTTCGACAGGGGGTGTGAAGTGTTTTGATTCATTCAGAGTAGTCTTGAACTCTACTCTGTTCAACATCTTCATAAATGATATGCAGTTGGTTGGGAATAACATTAATTAAATTCTCCGATGAGAGAGGATATCAAGCAACGAGACATCGTATAATAGTACAAAAAGCCTAGAAAAAAGTGGCCTGAAATTAATCAAATGAGATTTAATCTTCAACTGCAAAGACCAGTATTTGATTAAAAAATAGATTCAATAAAAGTTGAAGTAGAATTCAAAATTGGTTTCCATAAAGAGATATTTCCAATAGTTAATATCAAGTTGATTTGATATTCTGTAATGGGGTTTAAGAAAATGCAAGCTATTTTAAAAATAGGAATGAATTTGATGGCCTCAGAGTAATCATCACCTAAAAGAATTCCTTGGCTAGCTGACCACATTGGGAACGTTGAAATGCGATGGACAGTTGTGTGTCTTAATGAAACGTTGATGACTGTCAGACTTCCACGCGATGGAAGGAAGAAGGGACCCCACCAGAAAGGCTCGGAGAAGAGGTTCAAAAAGAAAGACACAGCTGGATAAAAAGACACCAGATCACCAGATTTCCTATCTTTACAGGAACCAAATCTTTCTATAAAAATTAAAAAGTTACAGAAAACAAAATTAAAAGAGCAAAGAGTGTCGCTTGGATAGAGGAATATCATTTTGTTTTTGGTAAACAGGCTGCTGCTTCATTCACAGAATTTGGTATATTTTTTACAAATATTCCAGAGGATTTGATTGTATCCAGAGCATTTAAACATTTCACCACGATGGCACATCCATCCTTGTTTCTGCAAAGATTTAAAGATGTTTCCGGAGGAAATGTATTCACTTCAAACTGTTTCTTTGCTACAGTCTTAGAGCCTTTATATTGTTACTCTTGAAAGGAGCCGATGAATCTGGTGTTACATAATTACAGATTTACAAAATAGGTCCTGTATTTCCAGGTTCTTAGTGCTGATTTCTTCTCACTAGTATTAAAATAATGGCAACAGAACATAGCTGCAGGTGATGGTGTAAAACAGGGACTACCCAGGAATGGAATACAGATTTGCAGTTTTTAGCAGATGTGATTATATGCATTATCTCCAGAGTGGATTGCTCTTTTTCTGTAAATATAATTCCTGGAAGTGATTGCTTTATAGAAGGGCTATACAAGTGGGCTCAGTTTGAGTTTTTCTGCCATAGCTGATTTCAGTGAATCGGAAAACACGGGACATCAACATCGGTCGACTCTGCGTATGGAGCAAGATGGAGTTTAGTCCAACCGCGGCCAATACGCACAGGACCCCGCGGCCATAAAGGCTTTAACATGTCCTGCCTTATCCCGTCCCATGTTAAAAAGTCAGTATTTTTATGTTTCAAAGTAATTTTTATTTGATCTCCAGAATTAAAAAAATAATCATGGAAAGATCTCTAAGCAGCAGATTCCCTCTGCTCTGGGGATCCATCATGAGATGGGTCCCTGTTAACATCAATCATACATCTCTGTGGTTTTTCAGATACAAAAACAGAAACTTCAACTATTCACTTTCTTCACTGTTATACTGAAAAAATAAATGATTTGGTAGTTTAATTTTTTACATTTAAAAGGCAGACTTCACTCTACTACATAAAAGTTACACTCACAATAAGATGCCTAAAACACTCCGGCAGCTGAATGATGCCTTGGGGAATGTGGAATGCTGGAGATAGTTCTGTGTCCCAGCAAACCTTGTGTGTGGTTAATTTCATAAGTCAGCTTGGCTGGACCATGGCACCCAGGTTATTCTAGAAATTTCTATAAGAGTATTTTGGGATGACATTAACACTTAATTGGTAGGTTGCCTTTGATAACACAAGTGGGTCCCATCCAGTCATTGACAGCCTAAAGAGAACAGAGGACTGATTTTGATTTACTGAGGCAAGAGGGTGCTCAACAGCAAATAGCTGGGGTTTCTTTTCATTTTTAATTTTTTATTTCCCTCCCTCCCTCCCCCTTCCTTTCTTCCTTCTTTTTTTCCTCCTTTCTTTTTTTTTGGCAGACTCTCACTCTGTCCCCAGACTAGACTACTGTGGCATGATTATAGCACACAGCAACCTTAAACTCTTGGGCTCAAGGCATCAGCTTACTTCAGTATCCAGAGTAGCTGAGACTACAGGTGCCCACTATTCCTGGCTAGTTTTTCTACTTTTTAGTAGAGACAGAGTCTTGCTGTTGCTCAGATTAGTCTCAGACTCTGGAGCTCAAGGGATCCTCACTCCTCAGCCTCCCAGAGTGCATCTGTGAGCCACTGTGTCTGTGGCTCATGCCCACACACACGCACACACACACACACACACACACACACACACACACTGCCTTATTGGTCCCATTTCTCTGGAGAACCCTGACTTGATAAAACCAGCGTGGCCACTAGGCACTCACTCAGTAATGAATCAAGGGGTCACATGAGGAATCCGCAGAAAAAGAGCATTATGTAAACTATAATTATTTATTCAATTTCTGTAAAATATCATAATCATCAAATATGAATCTCAATTTAAATCTATTTTATTTTCAGAAGAAATGAGGACCTGTAGGTGTGGGGAGACATACTTACTATTATTCTGGTTTTCAAGAAGTAATTTTTTAAAGGGCATAACCGAAAAATAGATTCAGTTTATTGGTACCTTGTAAACCATGGTGTTAAATCCAAAATTTTAAAGACTGAGGCAGGGAAGACTTTAACTGTCTAGCAACAATGATCCCCTCACCGTGTTTTTTGGTCATATTTATGCATATTTGCCACTGAGACAGTACAGGTGACTCCAGTGTAATGGGGGGCTGTGAGTGCCCATTCTTGAGTCATTCTGCCAAAGGTTTGGTAACCTTTCAAACCCTTAAATAATAGTCCCTGCATCACGGGGTCATGACGAGGATAATGGATGCAATGATCTCAGCGTGCCACGTTGCAGAAGTCAGATTCCTGCCTCTTTGAAAGTGCTTTTCATCTGGTTGATTAGTCAATCACTATTCACAGTGGCTCCTGATAATTGTGTGTTAATGATATGTCAGAATGAAGTTTTTCATTTAAAAAAAAAAAAACTCTTTGAACAGATACTATTACCCCCAGTTCTGATGAGGAGGCTGAGTCTCTGAGAGGCACAGCTCTGGACATCACAGCGGCGTGGAGACAGCATCTTGTCTGGATCTGAATTAAGACTGTGCTCATTTTGCTCTGCAACTCGGTGTCCCCGCCTATTAGATGACGGGTCAGGGGCACTCGTTAGTGGAGAAACCACACGGGAAGTTCCACTGATCACTGTATTCTATCCTTTTATTTCCTCTTCATGTTGCTGAATGATCTGGCTGTGTCACAACCTGGGACCTGGGAGTCTGGCTGTTCTGGCTTGTTAGCAGAAGACAGTAAAAGGGACAGTTAGGAACGCGTCTTCCCTGGTGAGTCTTGGGTTATTTTGTTTGTTTGTTTCAAATTTTTTAATATAATTTTTTATTAAATCATAACTGTATACCTTTATGGGGTACAATGTGATGATTTCATATACAATGTGAAATGCTTAAATCAAGTGGATTAACATAACCATCACCTTGTGATTCTTTGGAGGGGCAGATACACTATCTGTCTATTGAGCTTAATTTTTAGATTCATCAGACATGGACAAGATACAAACTCACCACAGGCAGCAACTATCTTTCAATGCCAGCTTTCAGGAAGCTGAAACTAAATTTCATCAGTCCCCTCCAATCTGTGATCTTACCCAAATGAGGAGCTATTAAGAAATTTCTTTAAAATTTCATCATATTTTTATTACATCTAATAAATTATATGCCAGCTTATACTGGAGAGATGTTCCCATCGATTCCACTAAATACGGCTTTCAACTTCTCAGAGAACACTTTCTTACATACATTTTAGGTACATCATTATTAAAAATTTCAGATAAAAGGAAGCCTTGAAAATGTCCTTCTAGTTGTAAGTATTATTTTGGTGTATGGTACTTCCCTCCATTATCAACGCCTTTCAAAATCAAAAGTGTAAAACATTTGATTATTAAGATGTGAGTAACACCTTTATCATTAAATTACCATCCTTATCCACATCTTAACTCAGGACACCCAGTTATGGCATCTAGAGAGCGATCTTTTGTCACCAATAGACCTGTTATTCTCATATACAGAATGTTTTTACCAAGTTAAAAATGAAATGACCCTATCATCATTGGTGAGATATAGGAGTGTAACACTTTCCCAAATCCAGGATAACAGTGCTATTTTTTTTTTTTCACTGAACTTCTTTCGGCAATATTTCTGCCTTTTTTATTTTGGAAAATTATTTTACATTTTTAAGAGAAAGAAATAACGGCATTGCCTCAAGTGTCACATCAGGTACCTCCAAATGGCAAATGAATGTCATTAAAGAGCCCATTAGGGAACTCACTTTGATTAAAGAGGACGCCCATGCCCAAGGACAGCTGCTGCCATCAGTCTCCAAGCTGCAGCCACATCCTGTTTATGGCAGGGGACAGAGAAGGGCTCGTCCTGTTGTACAGAAACATAGGCTTTCTAGATCTTTGGAGAGAAACAGACTTAGATATGGAAACAGAACATTAAATGCAACGTCAAACCAGTAAAAACAACAAAATCATTGGCAATTTGTTTGGGGTAACTTAAAATAAGTTCTTTTCCCATGAGGCAGTAAAAGACCAGAATTCAAAGATATTGAGTCCCCCATGCTCTGAACAGGGATCAGATGGGGCGATCATCACAGTCACACCGTGATCCACACTGAACGGGCATCAGACGGGGCCATCATCACAGTCACACCGTGACCCAGACAAGCCCCCTGAGCAGGGGGCCTGTTCCATACCCTCTGTCTCTCCCTGGTGTTAGAAGGACTTTATCTCAGAACCAAATAGATTCTGAAATTTAAGTTACATTCTGTTATTATAAGACACAGTCGATAGCTATCAAGGCTAGAAAAAAAATTTGTAATACTTTTAAATTCTAAAAGAAAAGAAAATAGTTCATCAGTGAGATTCAAAGCCAACTCTGAAGCAAAGACTTTCAAATCTACATTTTAGGCCAGCACTTAAAAAAATCTTAAATTGCTCTATTTTCACACCTCGTTTCTGTAATAGAAAAGATAGGCAAGGTGTGAGATCTGTTATCTCTTTGAGCAGAATCACTCAATTGATCCAATATTCTTGTGTAACCTTTCCATGTCTAATTGACGTGAAAGTAAAGTTTAAAATCTGGGGACGCGACCACGTGCTGGGGACGTGGAATGTTCCCCCTGCATTTGCTTTCATTTCTCCGGAAAGATGGGCTCTCCTTCCCCAGGTGAACAAGGGAAAGAGGGATGCCAGCCCCCCCACTGCCGAGCGTCACACCCACTTGCCACCGCCACCAGAGGGAACAAAAGTAGGTTAACGTGACACGTTCTGTATTTTTAAAAATTGCCTGCCATGTGTTTTTTCCCCCAGTGTCAAGTGGCGGCCTCTACTCGAGATGTGCCATTAATCAAACTAATGAGGAGTCTGGATGTCCCCGTCCCTCAATGCAGGTGTAACCCCTCAATGGGGAACAGAGTGGAATGAAAGATTTCTATCAAGTAGGGCTCCCTTGTGAACACTTGGGTTTGAATCTCACCACCGTGTGCAAACCAGGGCCTCCTCATCCTTACGACAGTTTAATATTCCCTAGAGGCGAGGGTCATAACACCAAATCCAAACCAATTTTATTTATGGTAAAAGGGGGAAAATTGCATTTGATCTGACACAATAAGCTATTGAAAAGCCATTCATAATGACCTAAACCTTCCTGGTGACCCTTCAGGTTTTGATGAAGCTGCTAGAGGAAAGATTTGCATCAGTGTTAACGTGGGGCCTCCCCTGACGTATTTCACACACTGAAACCCAGCTGAGTTTTCTTGCCCTACTGTTAAATCCCAACTAGCAGAAATGGTGTGGAATCAGAATTCCGTGTCTGAAGCTTGATGAGAAATAGTCAGTTCCTCAGCAGCTTTTTCCAGCTGCTCTGGTGAGTCTGACAGAAGAAGGAACCGAGAGTTTGGAGATGAAGGAAGGAAGTCAGATGGATGAGGTTTAGTGACCAGCCATGCCCCAAGCCCTGGAGAGAGACTGCCGTGCTCAAAGGGACGTCCTCAGGGTCACCCCTGCTCAGACCCACCTGAGGTGGATATCCACGGTGTGTCTCAGGAAGCGCCTCTAGACAAGTCCATATTTGCAGACACAATTTATTACAGTTTTGAGGTTTTTAAGCACGTCTATCAAAAAATTTGTTAATATTTATTGAGATGAGTTTAAACTAAGTAGGGGTTTAATGTCAGGAATAATCTACAATGGTTCCCTTTTATCAAGCCAGTTAGTAAAACTACTAATTTTTTGTGAAAATTATTCTTACTATGTGATACTGCAGAATCTCCGGTCATATGGGGGTGTTTCCTTGTTCAATTCTATCTAATGCCCAGAAACGTTAGCTTAATTTTCAACCTAATTTTTGATAATTATAAAATTCTCAATCTGCACAAAATATATTTCATGTTATTGACAGTCATATTGTACATACATCTGCAGGTATAAAGAGTATAATCGTTTTAGGAAGTAATTTGGGGGCAGGACACAATTATAGGAGGGACTTTACCTAGTAAATGCAATCAATGTAACCTGGTTCAAAAAACTAAAAACAATAAAATTATTATTATTCATAAAAAGCAAGAGTAAGGGAAGAGTAGGAGAAAGTAAGAGAAAAGGAACAAAGTCCCACCTAAGGGACCTATGAAGGTTTCTGCTTCCTAACTCAAGGGAGTGCAGCCCTCCCCAGTGTCTTCTGTGGGTACCATCAAAACTAAATAACAACAACAGAACAAAGTACTAACAAGTAATGACCATTATCAAGCTCCTACAGTACCATCAAAACTAAATAATAATAACAGAACAAAGTACTAAGAGGTAATGAAGGTAATGATCATTATCAAGCACCTACTATTTGTCATGCCCTATTCTAAACATTTAACTTTTAACTCAGTTTTCACAGCAGACCCAATCTTATCCCTATTTTTAAACAAAGCAAAAGCTAAGATAGAATTGACCCAATTCACACAGCCCAGAGTTAGCAGAGCCAGATTCAAATCATGTCGCCTCACCCCTGGGCCTGCGTGGTTCCCTCTGCTGTAGACCTGGGAGTCAGAAATGCTACCACAGGAAAGTTCTGCAAAGTTGGGCTCAATGGAGGGCATTCCCTTTCCAGCTAATCAAACTTTTTGTCATAGAGAAGTGTTTAAAACTGATTTCTTTTTCAATACCAAGTACCAGAAAGTGCTTTCCCACATCTGTCTAACATAACGAGAGTCACTAACTACCTGTGTTACTATCCTGGTTCTTTAGGGCCAAAAATACAAACCCACGCGCACCCCACACAGGTGGGTTCTGGGAGTTCGGGGGGTGCTGACGTGTTTTCTGGGATGTGTTTTCCTGGGGGAAGAAGTGACCAAGCCGTAGCACAGCCACTGGCCAGCTCCTCCCTTCTCCGGCCCCATTGTCTTCAGTTGTCCCTGCATCCCACACCCCTCAGGAACCGGACAGTTCCATGGAGCTATTTCCCAGCTGTCCCCTCTTCTCTTTACACCACACACATTCTCGTAGCCCGTGTAAGCTGCTATCACAAAACAACCTTACACTGGGTAACTTACAAGAAAGAGAAGTTTAATTCACTGTTGTGGAGTCCAGGATCAAGGGGCCCAAACGTTTAGTATCCAGTGAGGGCCAGTGACCCAGAGACAGAACCTTTTCTCTGCACCTCACAGGGCAGGAGGGGAAAACAAGGTCCCTGGGAATTACTTTATAAAGATATTAATCCATTCCTGGGGTTCCGCCTCATGCCCTAACCACCTCCTAAAGGGATCACCTCTTAAAAGACTAGCACAGCAAGATCAGCTTTGAACACATGAGTTTGAGGGGAAGACAAACGTCTAGACCAAAGATATATTTCAGCAACACATTGAGTGTTCCACCCTCCTAGAATACCCTACTCCCCAGAATGAATTCTTTCTGCTTCTTTCCACATTACTCCTCCTCACCACTATCTCTAAGCAAACCCCTCACTTTCTATGGATCATTAGACTCCCATCTGCTTTAGATACCAAATCAGCAGCACCAAGGTCAAGGATGAGTCAGTATATTGTGGGGAACAGGACCTCATTCCATCTCCTCTGGTGTGTTGAGATTGTTAGGACTGTTACTGAGAATTTATGTATTTATTTACTTTTTATTGACAAAGTTATATGTGTTTATGGTATGCAACATGATGCTTTGAAATATATCCATTCCTTCCTTCATTGTCCTTCCAAAACTTTCCACTTTTAACATATGCAAAGTATGTGGCCATTCTGTGACCAGCCGGTATGCCAGCACCACACATGCTCCCTTTTCAAACTTATTCACCATTATTTTATCTGAGATCGTTATCATTATAAGTGATCTGTGGTCAGTGATCTTTTATGTTATCATTGCTACTGTTTTAGGGTTCTGCAAACATCATGCCTGTAATGTGGAAAACTCAAATCAATAAATGTGTGTTTGTTCTAACTGCTCCACTGACTGGCTATTTCCCCACCTCTCTCCCTTTCCTTGGGCCTCCCTATTCCCCAAGACCCAACAATTTTTTTTTTTTTTTGAGACGGAGCCTCAAGCTATCCCCCTGGGTAGAGTGCCATGGCATCACAGCTCATAGCAACCTCCAACTCCTGGGCTCAAGCAAGTCTCCTGCCCCGCCTCCCAAGTAGCTGGGACCACAGGCGCCCGCCACAACACCCGGCCATTTTTTGGTTGCAGCCGTCATTGTTGTTTGGCGGGCCAGGCTGGGGATTCGAACCCACCACCTTAGGTGTACGTGGCTGGCGCCTCAGCCGCTTGAGCCACAGGCGCCGAGCCAAGACCCAACAATTTTGAAATCAATACCGTAGAATGACCTCTGTGTGTTCTCGTGAAAGGAATAATTGCATGTCTCTCACTTTAAATCAAATGCTAGAAAGGATGAAGCTTAGAAAGGAAGACAGAGAGAAAGTCATACAGGCCAAAACTTGGGCTAGCTGGGCTAGTTTCACCAATTAGTCAAGTGGTGAATGCAAAAAAAAGTCCGTGAAGAAAATTAAAAGTGCTACTCCCACGAATACACAAATGACACCAAATAAAACAGCCTTATTGCGGACATGGACAAGGATTCAGTGGTCTGGGTAGAAGGTCAAACCAGACACGGCAGTCTCTCAAGGCTGAACCTGATTTAGAGCCAGGCCCTAAATCTCCTTCGTGAAGTCTGAGAGCGTCTTGGAGGCTGCAGAAGGACAGGTGGAAGCTAGAAGAGGGTGGTCCGTGGGAGAGGCCATATCTCCATCACGTAAAAGTGCAGGTGAAGAAGCCAGTGCTGCTGAGGGCGCTGCGCCGAGGCTCATGGGAGATCTAGTCAGGATCGTTGGTGAAAGTGGTTACACTGAACAGCAGATTTTAGTGGAGATTAAGCAGCTTTATGTTGGAAGATTTCATCCCACACTTTCAAAGCCAGACGGAAGTCAATGTCTGGTTTCTAAACTTCAAAGCACAGGCCAGCACTCTTGTTAAGGGCTAATGGAGGTGCTGACTTGGAGTGGAAGTCCCTGGTTATTCACATTTCTGAAAATCCTGGGCCTCTTAACTATCAAACTATGCTCTGTAAGTGGAATAACAAATTCTAGATGACAGGACATCTGTTTCCAGCATGCTACACTGAATATTTTAATTCCACTGTTTAGAGCTCCTGATCAGATAGAAAAGAAAGAAAGAAAAAGAAAGAGCTCTGATGAAGAGGTACTTGGTTTTCACTCTCCGGATGCCACATCTATTCTGCAGTCCATGGAACAAGGGGTAAGTTCAACTTTCAGGTCTTATTATTTAAGGAATATATTTCAAAAGGCTATTGCTGCTACAAATAATGATTCCTCTGATAAATGTGGGCAGAGCAACTTGAGAACATTCTGGAAAAGTTTCATCCTTCAAGATGTCATCAAGAGCATTCATGAGTCCTGGGAGGTGGTTGAGACATCAGCACTAACAGCAGGGGAGAAGAAGTTGATTCTAACTTTCATGGTTGACTTTGGGTGGCTAAAAATGCGGTGAAGGAAATAAACTACAGATGTGATGCAAAGAGAAGGTTATGCAGAATTAGAAGAGGGAGTCTGACGATGGGGCTGAACTGAAGGGAGTCTAAAGATCCCGCTGATGACATTGAATGATGAAGAGTTGCGTTTCATGTATGAGCCAAGAAAGTGGTTTCCTGGACTGGAATCTACTGCCGGGGGACGCCGTTCACTTTGTTGAAATGACAACACAGCATGTCGACTACCATAGAAACATCGCTGATAAGGCAGCAGCAGGTTTTGCGAGGACTAACTCTGACTCTGAGAGAAGTTCTCCTATGGGTGAGATGCTACCAAACGGCGTTACGTGCTACAGAGAAAGCTTCCACGAAAAGAAGAGGAGCCAATCAAGGACGCGAATTTCACTGCTGAGTTATTTTATAAACTTGCTTTAGCCAGCCCAGCCTTCAGCAATCACCACCGTGCTCATCAGATATCAATACTGAGGCCAGAGGCCCCCACCAGCAATGAGATTGGGACTCACTGTAGACTCAGATGATCGTTAATGTTTTTTAGCAATCAACCATTTTTCAATTAAGGTATATCCACTTTTTATATGATACAAATGCCTTCTGTAGATCTAACAAACGATCGTGTAAATGTGACATGTCCTGGGAAGCCAGGACATTTGTGTGACTGGCTTTATTAGGGTGTTCACCATGCCGCAGTGGTCTAGAATCAAGCTGGCAGTATTTCCCAGGAAAACCCCTAAGTCTACATTGTGAGTGTCTAAGCCAAGCTCACTAACATGTCAATTACTTTACATATTTAGCTTTTTTTGTGATAGGAATGCTTAAAACATACTATCTTATCAAGAACACTTCTTAATTACAGCACAAAATAAAGTGTGTCTACAGAGACCCATGGGAACATCCTCTACCATACAAATCCAAATTCTTAAGTATATATCAGCTTCTGGTACTGTTTATTTCATTTTCTTTGAGGCACAACAATGAGAAGTTACTTGTAAATGCTTATGCTTTTAATTTTATAATGCTTTTAGTTTTCTTTTTAATGTGGAAAAGAAAGCAGGAAAGTGGGAAAGATTCAGCAACACATGATACATTCAGACATCCTAGTATTAAACACTAGGATGCCTACAAGATCGAAGCTTGTTTATTATTTTGGGGTGCCCTGCTTAACTATAAGCACTGATGTTGGGACTATCCTCAGTAGAGTGCCCTTAAAAATAAGCCCAATCCTGAAGTGCTCAGGGCTGAGATTCCCTGATATTCTTATATGGTTTAAAGTCCCTCTTGATTCAGGGTTTAACGGAGAGAAGTCTCCTGCACTGTATGACAGCAGTCTGCTTGTATTTATCCAAATCATCCACTCCTGATGGTTTCAAGATGCGTCTCTGTTTCGTGTGGGCCTCTGAAATGCTGACTTGGGGTATGTGAGTAGGAAAGGGAGTCTCCCTAACAGATAGCTTTGGCTATCTGCATGACAGCAAAGGGACGTTTTGGCAGGAAACTATACAACACAGCAGGACTCTGGTCTGAACAAAATGTTTTTATGCAATATGTTACCAGGGGAATTGGGTTGTGTGTTGACATTACCACCCACACACACAAACCCTGGTTTACATCCTGACCAAATGAGCTTTTATTCATCCTAATATTTTATAGATGCATCCTAGGCTTATTCTCTAAATAATTTCACAGAGTTTTGATGGCTTATACTGAACCAAGACTTTTAAGCCCTGCCAGCAATGAATATGCTGAAAAATGCAGACCAATTTTCTTTTTAAAACCTTTTATTTTCAATTATCACTTGTACTACACTTAGATATGGCATCCTCCCTGTGTTAGGGAATGAGTGAGATCTTTAAAGTCCTACATTTCTAATTTCATTCAACACGAGTTTATTAAGCTCCACCTATGCACAGGAATTGTGCATAATTGGAAACAAGTGGATCTTTTTTTTTTTTTTTGAGACAGAGTTTCACTTATTAACCCCTGGTAGAGTGCCGTGAAGTCACAGCTCATAGCAAACTCCAACTCCTTGGGCTTAGGCGATTCTCTTGCCTCAGCCTCCTAAGTAGCTGGGACTACAGGTGCCTGCTACAATGCCCGGCTATTTTTTGGTTGCAGTTTGACTGGGGCTGGGTTTGAACCCATCACCGTTGGTATATGGGGCCAGGCCCTACTCACTCAGCCACAGATGCCACCCAACAAGTGGATCTTATCTAGTGGAAGAGAATTTAACAGAAGGCAGACATGAGAAGTGTGAGTAAAGGGACGGTGGCTCGTAGGAGGAAGCAATTGCTTCTGATGCAAGGGCGCAAGAGAATCCATCATAGGAAAAGTGGGTTTGGGCTGGACTTTAAAATAAACTCTATTTGCTTATCTGTTTGTTTATATTAAAAATTCATTTAGTGTAGCGTAAAGTTTAGTAAGACAGCAGATTCTAGACTTAAACTGTACAGATTCATATTCTGTGTTTACTGATTTAAAAATTTTGTGACTGAGACAAGTCCTGTAATTCACCTTTTTTTGCTTATAGAATTAGGATTGAAAGTAGTTCGTTTTTCATGGGGTTCTTGGGAGGACATATATCCTTATTATAAATGCATCTAGGAAACAGCATAGCAAATTACAAAAGACACAGACTTCGGAATCAGACGGTGTTGTATTTGAATTATAAAATTGCCAAGTACTATGTAGCTAACTGCCAAATATTTCAACATTTCCATCTATTACATGGGTATAATAATTTCCACTTCATTAAACTGTTGCAGGGAGTAAATACCAGGCATAGTCCCTGTAATGCTGGAAAATAATGATACTGAGAGATGACAGTGAAAACAAACACTGGGCTACGTCTGATCGGGCCTGAAGTCAAGCAGCATGAAATGGTCCAAGTCTGTGGACCAGAGTTTATGGCCAGCAGCGCCCTACTCATCAGCTGTGCGGGAATGATGGACACATACGTAGTTTGTTTGGCCTATACTTGTCTCAAAAATAAGTAAATTTTAAGTATTTTTTGCACGAAAATATTTGAAAAGTAACCCTGTATTTTGATATGAAACAACCAGCTCACACAGAACCAACCTTCCTCTGAATCTAACTGAAGATCTTTGCATGCCAGAGTCCCTAGCATTCCCTATTGTCTCACATATACTCACATCACCCTTTTCCTTGGCTTCCTGGCCCTTTTGGGCACTTTGTGAGTTTGTGACCTTTCCTAACAATGGGCCACAAAGGACTATTTTTTAGAAGGGTGGAGGTATGGGCATTTTTCAGGACATTGCATCTGTGCAATCTGAAGATTTGATTAGAGAAAAGACCAGATTGGAGGCAGTAAACATGGGTTTTCAGTAGTACAGATAACAGGTAAGTAGGTCTCAGGTATTGTAGAAATGGCTAGGAAAAAATAATCCAAAGGTATAAATAAGAGGACTTTACTACATGACTAGGGGAAGAAAAGAAAGAGAAAAAATAGCATGATCAGAGCCTGGGTATATTTAAAAATAGCATAATTAGAGCCCCATTTCCATAAAGAATATTAAATGGAAATGGGGCAAACCACAGTTGGATAATAAGTGACAGGGACTTATTTCAATTTGCGGCATCCTGTATTTGGATATTTCAACTTAAGGAAATTTCTAATAATTATGTCTCCTAGTAAAAATCTATGTCAACACTTAGAAATATTTGCAGAACCTAATCAATAAAAATAGCCTATTAATGTTGAGGGCAGGGATAGGAGTACTGTGTATCTATTCATGCAATGTAAGAACTTGGCAAAGCCCTCAGTAAATGTTTACTGAATTGTAGGGAATGTGCATGACTTTGTATAGGTTTTTAGAATGTTGACATATACTCACAGAGCCTACTCATCATTTGCTACTACAAAATAATAAGAAATTGCTATCTCAAATCTACAGCTAAATGAATTCTCTGATAAAACTGCGCTATTATTGGGCGGTGCTTGTGGCTCAAAGGAGTAGGGTGGTGGCCCCATATACTGGAGGTGGTGGGTTCATACCCAACATCGGCCAAAAAAACTGCAAAAATAAAAACCCACAAAAATAACTGTGCTATTGTTACTCTATATGAAATGGTGGACATATAGGAATTCAATGTGACTTTGCTGAATCATAATTATGAGAATTACAAGTTACATGTATATGTAGAAGTCCATTGAAAGGTACATGTTGGTGTTTAAATTATCATAGAGATAATTTGGGTCCAGTATAATGGAATAGTATTTTACCAAACTTTGCCTTTGTCTTGAAAATTCCAGGTAGCGCAGTAGGGATATGATACATTTAGAGAAGCTGAACAAATATAGAGAAGAAGAGCCCTCACCAGGGGAAACTGAAGACTGCCCAGATGCACCTGGATTCTACCCAGTTCATTCTGTGCCTCTGAATTTACAGGCTTCCCATCCATGGCAGTGAGATCCAGAAAGAGTCAGGAGACAGAAGTTCTGGCTGCTTATTTATTACAGGTAATTACAAAGCAACATTTCTCTTAAACATTACCAAAAGTTGTCTTTACTGTTTTTTAGAAAGAATTACATTTATGGAGCAATTCCTACTTGTGTTAGCGTCCCTTGTGTTCTATTTTATGAATGTGTTTAGTTCAGAGAAAAATGGAGCAGTTGTGAAATGGGCAGACAGGTCACCAAACTTGACATGAAATGGTGGTTTTCAGCCCTTCTCATAAAGGTCAGAAGACTTTCCAACAGAGATGCTGTGAATTCTATATTCTGGTCTGTTGAGGATTTGATTTTTATCAAACGTGCCTTCCCTGAAAAGTTCATCTAATATCATATCTTGTAAACTTTATAACATTTTGTTCATTCTGCTTTGCTTTATTTGTTCTTTGTAAATACAGAAAACTCCTACTCATCCATTAAAACCTATCCTTTCAGTACCCATATCCTTTTTAAATGTATTTAGTACATTCTCCTTAACAAAGTATCACAAGAATGGAAAAGCAAGTACCCAAGATACTCAATACTAACATGACACCAGAAGATGGACGATTACATGCCCACAGGAGAGAAAAACTATTAAATTCAAGTGTCGAGTTGGGGTGAGGAGAGAGTAGGCAGGAGGTGTGGGAAGCTCTCACCTAATGGGCACAATGTGAGGGGTGAGGAGAGAGTAGGCAGGAGGTGTGGGAAGCTCTCACCTAATGGGCACAATGTGAGGAGAGAGTAGGTAGGAGGTGTGGGAAGCTCTCACCTAACGGGCACAATGTGAGGGGTGAGGAGAGAGTAGGCAGGAGGTGTGGGAAACTCTCACCTAATGGGCACAATGTGAGGGGTGAGGAGAGAGTAGGCAGGAGGTGTGGGAAGCTCTCACCTAATGGGCACAATGTGAGGCTCTAAGGCACCCTTCTGGTGAAGGGCTGGCTCAACTACAACTTGGACTTAACCTAACAAATGCAAACAATGTAACATAATCATTTGTACTGTCATATGAGTCTGAAATTAAAAAATAAACATATTTGGCACCTTTCATGTACCTCTATTTGTATATTTGGCATGTTGACTGTAAATAAATTACTTCTCATCTGAGTTCCAGAATTACTGCCCGTAACTGTGAGTTCTCATAGTTCAGGCCCAAATTATATTCATCTATTTCCAGAATCTGGCACAGTACCTAGAATACACTAGACCCTCAATAAATATGTTCTGAGTAAATAAGTGGGTAAACTGTGACCCCACATTCAATACTGCACCTTATATTTAAAAGAGACTACAATACATTCTTGACTTATGAGTTATGAAGCTTTAATATAAGATCCTCCTCACTCATCTCATTGTTAAATGCCCCCCAGTGAATATCAAGTGTAGGCATACAGAAGTTCTACTTTATAAATCACTTTTATTGCTGAAAGTCCCTCTTAAAAAATATAACTCAGTTGTGTCATTCCCCACATGCCGTCTGTCAGGTCAGAGCCAACCCCTTTCATTCCCTTCAAGAAACTCAAATCCCTGACCTGCCAAGTTCCTCGTAAGGGAATGTGGCAATTAGAAACCAAATCAACTTTTATTCAATCGATACGCATTTGCTGACAAATGACTTTGTATAATCTCTGGTTTTCCCTGATGAACCTGGAAGATTCTTTTTTTTTTTTTTTTATTTCACTAGTAATGTTATTTGTAAGATCTCCGACTTTTTTCTTTATTTCTTTCAAAATAGAATAAATGAATCTAGAGTCTCTCTTGGTCCTAAGAGAAAAGCAGTTGATTTATGAAGTGGAAATAGCCAAGTCAACTCTGGAAGGAGCTGCCACAGCCTTTTAACCTCTACAAGAAAAATAGAAAGGCCTTTTTTATGATATGCATATTGGCATTTGGAAGATATTGAAAAATTGAAAAATATGTTTACTACAAAGACCTAGACTTGTATTAAGAACAATAAACTTATTTTCATTATGTTTCATCATCCCCATGTACAATAATGGTAGCTATGAATTATGTACTTCTAACAAGGACTCAAAATTAATAATCTTCTCTTAAATTTGCATTATTTTTAAGGTATTCAAAACATTTTAGAACACACAGATCAAATTTACTCCAAGTGGAAAACAAAACCAACATTGTTTTAATAGATTAGTACCATGGCAAGAAGATAAAATGACTTCTAATAGGAAATCGCTGAATTTGCAAAATACATTCAGATCAGCTTATGTTGTAATATGTTGAAAATTTCATGCTTCAACGTATAATCATGGACTGTGACTCCAGTAAGCAGATATCACTGCATTCTCGTCTCCATCTAGTCCACAAGAACCCTCTCTCTGCATCCAGAGTTACTTTTTTTTTGCATTTTTTGGCCAGGGGTAGGTTTGAACCCACCACCTCTGGCATACGGGCGGGGTTGGCACCCTACTCCCTTTAGCCACAGGCACGGCCGCCCCCAGAGTTACCTTTTTACAATTCTTCTTACTACAATGCTTAGTGAGCCCTCTGGCTAAGATCAAGAATGGAGCAGAAAAGTTGGAGCTATTTATAAAGTGTGTAGGTTTAAAATACTGATGTCAAAATAATACATGAGCAATAGTTTCTATTTTCACGGAATATTTGGTCTAGTAAAGACATTCAACCGAGGAAGGGCCTTATTGGACCATGTGCATATAGAGAGATGCAAGTTTATACAGAGCCAAGTCTACTGTGCTGAGGAATTCCAAAGGATACCCTGGGCTGGGGAAGTGACACGAGGAAAACTTGGTGACAGGGAGAGTTCTTCCACGACCAAGCTCGTGATCCTGGATGGGAGTGTTGTACCACTGAGTTATTTATCCAAGACTGTCCATTTCATTGTTTTACTCATTTGTTTAACAAATATGTGTTCTATACATTGTCCCAGATACAGTGGTTAGAAAGATTGGATTCTCTTTTTGAATGAAGTCAGTCTAAGGCACCTTGCATTATACAAACAGAAAGGATTAGCTCCAAACTGTTCATGGCTTGGGCAGAAGAATGTCAAGAAAGGTTTAAAAAAGAAAGTGTGGCCCCAGAGATAGACGGAATTCTACACCTGGTGCAAGTATCATCAGTCTCCCCACCACGTGTGCTTCTGATCATTGTCATAGTTACTGTCTGTAGTGTGCTAATAGTTGTGCAAATCCCAAGCCCTACCTCAAATTTCAGGTCCTCTGTAAGAAATTCAGAATGTAAGGGAAAACCTTATTGCAATATGGACTTCTTTGCTTTTCACACTCGTTAGATAACTAGTTGGTGTATCTAGTTTTGGCGAATGGTTTACACTGTCCTGAGTCGTTCTCCTAAGTGAAGTATCACCAGAGTAGAAAAACAGACATTACAGGCATTCAACACTAATTTGAGACTTGTGGATTAACAAGAACTTGATCACAGGAGAGAAAAACTCAATTAAACCCAAGAAGCAGTGAAGTGGGAAGGGAGTAGGTGGGTTCCTGCCCACCTATAAAGTACGGGTGTAAGACAGTCTTCCTGTGTGAAGGACACAGCACAATTTAGACTTTATGTTACAAATGCAAACAATGTGACCTAATTGTATTTACCCTCCAATTAATTTGGTGGAAGAAAAGGCGGAGGATATACACGAGCATTATGGCACCTTATATATGTTTCTGCGCACAGTTTTAGGGAATATTGGAAGCGGCAGGGACTTTGGTGCTTGAAGAGCTAGATTTCCATTCTTACTTCTGTATTTTAGACCCTTTGATCTTGGGCAAGTGTCTGAGACTTCGTTTCCTTACCTGTGAAATGAAAAGAGCCAGGGAGCTAGCACAGGGACGATTTAAAACAGGAATGTGTGAAGACGATGGCAGCAGCTAGTGATTCTCTACCTCCAATTTCTGATTCCGTTCCAGTATTGAATCGGAATAAAACAGACTTCCTTGGTGTCCGGGAGATGTGTCCTACACTAGAATTCAAAAGAACCGGGCTGGAATCCTGGTTCCTAAATGATTTGGAACTGTTAATTTGCCTAAGTCATAGTTTTCTATTTCAAATATTTTATAAATTCTATGTGGTCCTATATCTAGAGAATCTAACTGATTTTTTTAAGCATGCTGTTGAGTCTTTCTTTCTTCCTTCCAGCAAACTTAAAGAACTGTGTGTAATTTCCTTCCCTCGGGATATCCCCGGGGGGACAGAATCTGGCAGGTTTCACTTCTACGCTCTATTCTCTAACACCCAGCGGTGGAACTTGGAGTTCACTTTTTTCTGTGTTAATCTTCATTTTTCTGACCGCATCTTCTCTGGCATTCTTCTGAAGCAGCCGTCATCCGTGGTCACTGTCTGTAACTGCACAAACACACCTGACCACTTCATCCTTCGGGTCTGTAGCCGAAAGAGCTACTGTGGAGAAGTTCTTCTCCGCCTTGATCCCACGCTCACCCTGGAGTGGGCTGTTCTGACTGTTCTGTGGCAGGACTGAGCTGCTCAGACTGCAGTTTCCAGCTATTTGGAGGGTTACTTTTGAAAGTCATGAGGGCTTTTGCATTAGATTAAACAGACCGCTCGTAGAGCAGTGCATTTGTGTAGCCGTCTCCGAACTCATCATGGAAAACCTGAACTTCATGGATTTTAATGGGAAATTATTACAGTGGAACCTCGCTAATTCATGTTAGCACCGGAGAGTTCTATTTTAAATTGCTGAATCTCTGAGTGATAATTGAAGAAATGCAAAAGAAAAAGAATTCAGCAGAATTCAGTGAATATTTTCCTCATTTTTATGACTGTCTGCCAGTTCACAATGGGGCATTCACATCACAGATTTCTTACTGAAAACAAACACTTTTAAATCCTAATGGTAAACACTCCGTGGCTCGCCCCGTAAGATGGTGACGGAGGAAAACTTAGGTAACACAAATGCACTCACATGACAACACAAATAAAAAAATTTCTATTGCATTCCAAATCCAAAATGACATCGTTTCATTGCCCTAAGCTGAAAAAAAATAAAGTGATATTTACTTGGAGATCCAGTTTCTATTATTACTTCTGTGAAGTTTATAAATGAAAAATGTATCCAAAATGAAGCATTTCTGAGCACCTCCCCTTCTATTCTCCAAGTCTCCATGATCTCAGGCCTGACTCCTATTTCTCTTACTAGGAGGTCTCCCCTCCCTGAGACTGGCCTCGTACCCCAACAGTATATTCACAACTCAGCAGCTGGAAAAAATCCTGTTAGAATATAAAGTTAGATGTCATTTGGTCCCCACCCTCTAGCGGTGGTTCTCAACCTTCCTCATGCTGCCACCCTTTAATATAGTTCCTCGTGTTGTGGTGACCCCCAACCATAAAATTGTTTTTGTTGCTACTTCATAACTGTAATTTTGTTACTGTTATGAATCACAATGTAAATATATGATATGCAGGATGTATTTTCATTGGTCTCAACTTGCAGGTTGAAAACCACTGCAGTGACTTCCCAGCTCATGGGGACGCTGGCCCCCCAACATTCTGACGGCCTGTACAGCCGAGGAGGATTCCTGGACCCCTCCCTCCCCTGCTCCTTTATCTCTGCCCTCTCTCTCCCTCATTCTGCTGTGCGGGCTCCTCTGCTATTTATAGAATGATCCAAACATTCTCCCATCTCAGAGCTCAGGAACTTAACTCTTCCCTGGGCCTAGAACGCTCTTCCTTTAAAAGTTGCAGGACTTGTCTCATCCCCTCTGGGCTTTACACAAATGCTTCTTTCTCGGTGAGTTGTTCCTGGCTGTCCACCTGAAACACACCCTGTTCCTCTGCGCCTTCCTGCATTTACTCTTAGCTATGCGATTTGCTAACATCTAACCCAGGAATCCCCAGCCGTGTTCCGGCCATATCGTTTCTGCTGCCCCCGCCCTGCGCTGTCACTGCCGCACCAACGCAGGTGAATGAAAGCACGGACTGCATTTCAATAAAACTGTTCACAAAAAGCAGGTGGAAGAATAGGTTTGGCCTATAGATTGAATTTCCTCATCCTTGATCTAATATTTATGCATTTTACTTATTCCTTATTTTATCAGTTATCTGTTATTTTATTTTATTTTTTGCCTCATTTGGGTCGTAAACTCCCTAAAGGCAAGGGTTTAGTTCACTGCTCTGTCGCCACCGCCCGCAACCAGACCGGACTCGGCCGACGCTCAACAAACAAATTGCCCGGTAAGAACTTTTCATTTCTCCATCTAAATACGAAGGTAAAAACTCACATTCCTGAAGGAAGGCAGCGGAAGAGAGAACCTCTCTGCACACCCCTGTTCTTGCTGCTTTTGGAAAATAACCCAAGGGCCATCTGCCACACTCACGATGATTAATAAAAGCAGAAGAGCAGCCAAGAGCCGCATCCAGAGCCCGCTGCTCCGCAAATCCTGTGATATCACTGAGCCTTTCTGCCAATCCAGGTGGTATGTGGCCCGGACAGTCAATAAGTGTCCCAATAAGTGTCCAACCTTGGGAAACAGCCCTGTCATATCAGCACTTACATATGGCTGATGGAGAGGAGGAGGAATTCTCCAATTAAAAAAAAAGCAAAACAGACAAAAAAAAACTACCTATGAAGGGGGCATTTTCTGTTCTTTATTTCTGAGAACATGATTCCATAGTCTCTTGCATGGTGGGAGAGATTATTACCCTGTATAACGATACCTTTCATTACTCTCTATTCAGAGGGTAGCTTATTAAGCAGCTTATTTGCAACCTTCATTCAGAAGAACCTGTGGATCAGTTGATAACCTCCAAACAGGAGTTATCCTCCTCCAGAGCTGTGTGGACCAGTTGTTTTAGGAAATTATTATTCAAATTTATTCTGTGCTTCATTAGAGTGACTCTTCAACCCTAATGTCTCAAAAAGTAGTATTTTAAAAATCATAATACTGGGGCAGCACCTGTGGCTCAAAGAAGTAGGGCACTGGCCCCATATGTTGGAGGTTGTGGGTTCAAACCCAGCTCCAGCCCCCTCCCCCAAAAAAACTGCAAAAAAAAAAAAATCCTAAGTTTTAGATTATCACAAAATACAGAGACAGGTACAGCTTACCTTACATTTACTGTGTACAAAACAACAAACTCAGCTTTCTGGGATGGATAAGAACTGAATGGAGAAGAATGTGAAGCTTCATGCTCGTTCTTATAGAATTACAGAAAGATAACATTTTAGAGTTGAAAAGTCTTTAGGGATTTAAGTTTTATCTCTGTCTTTTATGTACAGATGAAGAAAATTAATCCTTCCCCAGAAAGGATAAGCAATTTCCCAAGTTATAAAGCATTTCTGTGGTTGGGAATAGTGAACATATGGGCATGGAGAAATTGGAGATTATTTTTATAGAATGGCATATCTGCATAATCAAATTAAAATAGTATAATTGGGCATCCGATGAAACCAACGGCAAGAAGAGGCCATGGAGAGGACAATTACCAGTTCACTAACAATAAAAAGTGAAGAAGTCACTCCATTTTAATTATGATGTATTTTCATTTTATGATAGGGAAATAGTGATTACCTGTAAGTTGTAGAATATTTTGCTGGATGTGAATATCAAGAAGTAACATAGAACAGTTACTCGGATCACAGCCCCTGGAGCCAGGAGCCTGGCTGGGGAGCACGACTTCCAGATCCAGCAAACGTATTAACTTGGCCAAGTTTCCTCCTTTCCCTGTGACTCAGTTTCTCCTCCTATAAAATGAGCATCATGATGGCCCCTGTCCTCTGGAGCCGTCATGGAAACTAAATGTAACCCAGTTAGAAGTGTGGCTGGCATACAAGAAGCACCACACTATTATTAGAATCTGAGAAAGGTGAACTGGACGGCTTCTCGGAATAATTTAGAGCCACCCCCGGGGGAGCAGTGTGATTCTCTGACCTGTGAGAAAGGAGGGGTGGATGAGTGAGGAGAGCTTCACCTGTATTTATAGCTGCTCCCTTCCCGCATCCCTGCTGAGCTCCACCTGTCAGATCAGTGGAGGCCTCAGATCCTTGCCGGGGCCCAAACCCCATGCAAACTGCACTGAGGGATCTAGTGTGCAGCTCCAGGTGAGCATCTAATGCCTGATGATCCAAGACAGAACTGAGGGGGTGAGGCTGGCGCCGGGAGCAGCTCAAATACAGATCGCCATCAGCAGAGAGGTTTAACCGCACAAAGACTACAGTAAATCTATTGCTTGCAGACTCATGTCAAAATCATCTTGCCCCCTCCTTCCATGGAAAAATTAGCTTCCATGAAACTAGTCCCTGGTGCCAAAAAGGTTGGGGACCACTGATTTGAGGGCCTTCTGCACTTTTTTCTCTGAGGAGTTTTGGTCTCTTCCGTGGGAAGGGGCAAGTGACGGTGAAGTGCCTCTCTGCACTGAGAACGCCCGAGGCTGGCATGACGTCTCCAGGCTCCAGACCAGCTCTCTGCAGATCTCTCGCCTCTCCGTGCACCACAGAGAGCCGGAGAAATAGATCCGTGTGCTTCTCCAGTCCCGGCTTCATTAGCACAATCTACTAAGTAATGAGAAAGGAATAACTTGTGCTGAGCATGATGGCTAACCTTTATAAATAAACAGATTATTTGCAAGCATCAAATGAAATTAATTTTGGATTATTACAGAGTAGACATGAGTAAACTGCAGTTATTAGAGCATGATGCAGTCACATTAATTCAGGTTAGGGAGTAATTATCACTGTTTCCATTTTTCTTTTAAGCATTTAAGAGCTATGAGTCAACAAAGTTGAACTAAATAAAATAAATTTCACTCATGAAAACAGAAGCCATGTGTTGGGACAAGGTGGTCCCCGCCAGGTCATTTATAAAAACAAAGAAACAAACAGAAAACTATGCCATCTCTTCTAGGACATTATGTCAGTTTTACAAACATGGAGCTGAAATCTTAAAATATAATTGAGTAATTTATGACCGAAGACAGACTGTATCTGAAAATTTTAGAGAACTTTTTTGCACTTTTGTGTGTATTTTTCCCCAAATTACGTAAAATCCATGATGTTGTCTTACTTTTTTAAAAAAATACAAATAACAATTATCTTTTTTGAATGCTTATTATAAGCAGTTCTCCTTATCATTTTAAACATACTCACACACACACATACTCTTACTTTAATCTTCATCATGCCCTGGAAAATTTATTAGAACAGGAAATGTGACCAAAAAGAGATAAAGACACATGAAGAAGGGGCAAAAAACAAGAACCAAACCATGGTGGGCTGGGCCCAGAGCTCACTGGCCTCGAGAGCTTTTTATTACAAAGCTATGCTGGAGTTCCCATTCCATTCCCATTCCTAATACATCGTCATTCACCAAGACTCTTCTCTGGTGCCCTCTTTCTCCTAGATGCCTCCTGCCCAAATCCACTCCAGACTCATGATTTCACAACAGCATCTCAACATGCTTCCCGACACACTGGAACAGTTGACCTCGCCTGCAAGTTCCTGCGCTCTGCTCCTGTACTGTGGGTCAGTGGCTTCCTCTTTACGCCATCTATTTCCCTCCTCCTTTAGATCCCACTGCACGGCAGTCAATCTGGTGGTGTATCTGTGTACTTCTCAAAAGGAGAAGCATACCTTTTTTTTTTTTTCATCTTTAAAAACTCAGTATCTAGGATGATGCTGAGCTTATCACATACCATCAAAAATGTATCAGAATACACAAGTGATTGAAAGAGACAGTGTTGTCTCTGCTCCTTTTTGTTTCAATTGGAGTTCCTATACATGGTTATTAAGTTTCCAAAGTAGATGGCTGTTTCTCAGTTGGGAATAGAAAGTAGCAGCCTTCCAGAGCCCCTCAGGGAATACAACTTTGTATTGGCAAAAGGCTACTTTTGCAGCCTGGCACCCACCCAAAGCCATGATCATACAGTATGATCCTGAGGATCGTCCATTATTAATAGGACATTAAAATCTAATTTCTTATCATATACCTATATGTGCTGATTGTTTTATATGCCTTGTCTTACCTAATCCTTCCCATGGCATTGTCAGGTGATATTCTTTTTTCATGCTTTTATAGATAAGAAACCTGAAACTCATCAAAATGAGAAAATCGCCCAAACTTGCACATGAAAACTCAGATACTATGTCACATCTGATAAGAAAACTTGCTCGTGTGACACTGAATTATGCTGGCCACATGCACTGATGGATTGCCCACATGGTGTCAGGGGGCGTCCTACAAAGTTGTCCCTTGAGTCCACAGGTCCCACGGCATCCTCTCTCGTCACCCCTGCTGAGTGATTTGCAATTCAGAAGGCTGCACTTATCCTGGGAGGCCCCGAAATGAGCGGTTTGTCCCATTCCCCACTCACCACAAGGGAAGTTCGTCCCTGGTCTAAACGGACTGGCACCAGCTAGAGTTTAAACATCATAGTATCATGTGTATAATTCACTGGCTTTCACTATAATTTGATTACCCCCCAAAATTAGAAGGTCATCAGAGCAAAAACATGAAAATAAATTTCTCTCTACAAGAATTGTGACTGAAGTGATTTTTCCTGATACATTGATAAATGCTGCATAGTAGGTGAGAAAGTGGCAGATGGCATTTTTTATATCCTTAATAAATTGGCACAAGTGCCCTCCAGCCTCCAAAGCACCTTCATCTCATAGAAATTAAACAAAATTTCAAAGAAAAGGGCAACACAAGACAGAAGCTATTTCCAGGGCTGAAATAGAACAGGAACCACAACAATAAACCAAAAAATCTTTCCAACAAAGCCCACAATAAATAAAACATCAAAACACAAACAGAAGAACTCAATTAAAGTAGAAAAGTTTTCAGTCATCCCCTGAAGGACATAAATATTATTATTTATTATTTATACAGTGCTCTAGATGCACACGGCTTTATATACCTGGCAGAATAACACACAAGAAACAAAAAACAAACCGCCTGGTAAGGCTGCGCTCTGATTTAGGAACATATTGAGAATCGAGAGGAATGTATATAGACTATTTCATGACAAAAAAAGGAAAATACTGAAAACAGTTCAGGGAGCCGCTTTTTAGACAGAACAGTTTCTAGAAAGTTTTCCAGTGAAGACAAGCTCAAGGTCAAATCTGATCTGGATGTTTGCATTACTGTGATGACCCATCACACGATGAATAAAATACAGAAATCAGTAGGAAGGGTGAATGACTGGTACTTACTGATTTTCATTTTACTTACTTTCAACATTAGCTAAGTGGTAGGTCCGATCTGAAACATTTTCCTTCCCATGTCTCAAGTCCTGATATGGAGTTTCTCCAATAATTGTATACGCTTCTAATTCTCTGTATCAAAACCTATTTGGGTTTGAAATACCTTGAGTGGTTTCTGTCTCCTGTACTGAACAAGGACTTATACGTCTTAGACATGTCCTGTCAATAATACTATTAAATACTCTATCATTCGTTTGTGTTAAAAGTGCTATTCCAAAAAATTCCACCTTTAAAAATATACCACAGTTTTCATAACTCTGGTTTGAAATACCTTCATTTTATACCACATGAGCAAACACACACACAAAAGGGATAGAACAGGAGTCCTTCCTGTTATGTAAAGGAAAGGGTGATGGGGAGCGAAAAGAGACAAGTAAAATGTACATAGTACTCTTTCTAAAAAAATCTATTGAAAAATTAATTTAAAAACCTCTAATTGAAAAATAATAATTAAAAAGCACTAGAATAATGTAAAGTACCTCCTAATAGGCCATTAGCAATTATTAGAAAAAGAAATTTTGGCTTCAGAGACAGTGCTGGGATTGTTTTTGACATGATGTTCCATAACATTTCATATTCATCCATTATGATGTCAGTAAGAATAGACTAATCAAATAATAATGAAGAGCAGACACTTTCCAACCATTTAATTCTTTTAATATTTCAATATTCAGAAGATGACAAAAGGCCAGAGCGATTGTGAATAATGTAAGCTGCACTTTACATAATGACACAAATATCTCACCCTACAAAGTGTTGCACATTTTAATTAAAATGACTGCGATATTAAATTGTCCCATCAAAAATGTTCTCCAATATTTTGATCTCTTAAATATTACACACTGTGTAATATTTCTACCAATAATTACTGGGAGCGATAGATTCTTTTTGAGAGGACAAGATACTTTTATGTTTAGCTTATAGCTGATTTTATGGCCAGTAAATAATATTTATGAGCAAATATCAGGCATATGCTAATTGCTACTGCATATTTTATAAATACTTGTGATGAGAAGTGATTCCATTTTGGGGTCCTCTCTGGAAACAACTAGGGAAATAAAAACTAAAGTGATATTTAGAATAGTTTCCTTATAATATTTGAAAGTTGGGTAAATGAATGAGGGATGCCTCTTCCTTTGCTATTTCCAGGCACTGATATGTTAATTAAAGCCACCCTGATGAGAACCGCCATCTAGGAAGGAGACAGGTGACTTTCTAGCTACAGAAATTGTGTAGCAGTTAATAGGGAATGCCCTACATGCTAAAGACAGGGTAAGTTTATTTCCTGTGTATATTTAATTCACCTTTCAACTTTAAAAGTGTTTGATCTATTCAAACCAGCACAAGTAATATCTGTCCACAAGGTCTCCACATTTCAGTGTCAACTGGTTATCTTATATACAAGAAAGTAGAGAAAAGTACACAGACTGACTTGAAAATAAGAAAGCAAAACATTTTAGGAGGCCCTATCTTTGTCTAAAAATAAAATAAAATAAATAAATAAATAAAACAACCCTGTCCTTTGCTTAGAAAACATGGTTTTGAAATTTCAAATGAATGTCACCTTTTGGAAGTAACTTTCTAAATAAATTAGGGATGGTCTATTGAATTGATAAGAGAGGATGAAGAGGTAAAGCAAACAGGAATTCCTCTTAATGAAATATTCTCATAAGGTCAGAATTAAAGTGAGTAATTCAATTGGCAGACTTTTATATGGTCACCAAAATGAAATTATGATAGTGATTTCTATGAGATTTCCCATAGAAAGACGATTTATAGTTGCTGCTGACATTCATGGACAAGGATCCAACTGTCACAAGATTAAAAAAAGACTAATAAGGATCAAAGAATGAGAATTAGGGTGCAGGGATGAGAAGTACATTTGGAATTAATTAAATAGCTTAGATTGCAAAGAAATAGAAATGATAACTGCAATCAGAAGCAATTGTAACAAAAAGAAACGTAGGACGAAGAGCCAGTGGTGATGAGAGCAAAGGTTTGAGTTATAGAAAGAATTTTGCTTGATATGGAACGTCCAGACTTGTGTCTATGAGTCTGTCATTGTCAGTAAATAATTTTCCCAAGTCCAAAGTGCCTGGAGGCACAACAGTCTTAACACGAAAAACTGGTAGATGTAAGTGCCCACGTTAATGCCTTCAAAGATAGACACTGTATAAAAATCCAGTAAGGAGAAGAATATTGATGTGAAGTGGTGAGGAAACAACCATAGATTTGGTGAATTAACCTGGTCTCCAAATAGTGAGGCACATCCGTTTCTGAGCACATACATTTTCCAAGTAAGGGAAGACTCAGGATTTGGGTAACTTTAGAGAATTTTGGAGGACCCTCTATAAATAAAAGTATGAAAGTTAAGAAGAACAAAATTCAGACAAAAATGAAGTACACATTTTAAAAACCTAAGATCAGAAACATCAAAAATCCCAAAAATTATTTAATAATTTATTAATTGTCTGAGCCACCCACATAATATCTATTTTCTATATTTTCTACCTTTTGTCTTTTAACTTAACAACTTCATAGCAGCATTTTCTATAGAGAGAAAAGAAAGATGACTTTCAGTTTTCCTTTGGCAACACTGCTTAGATCTTATTATTATCATTATTATTTTTGGAAAATACTTTTCAGAAAAGTATTTTTTTGTTTGTGTCAGGTTCATTGACGGTACAAAGAATTAGGTTACATTTTTTAGGTAAATTCCGTCTTATAATTGTGTCCCTCCCCCAACCAATTCATTAATGGTATTGTCAAGAAGACATTTTACAATTGTTATCAATTTTGAAATCAACTCTATCTATCATCTATCTGTTAGATACACTCTACTGCTGTGCGGTCTTTGCTCTGTGAATTGAGGGTACCACTAAACAGTTTGTGGTCAGCATCCTCTGTCATAGATGTTGTTGTCAACATAGATGTCAATGTCTCTATTTCATATCTAGTTACTAGAAATTTAAATCTTTTTTCAATGTATTTTCTTAATTCATTACTCCTCATGGTTTAGTGAGGTATTTCCGGAAAATATTCTCATGGGAATAACTAAAAGTAATTACTAAATGTGAAAGCAACTGAATTACATAAAAATACCTAATCTAATGAATCCACAGATTAAATTCCTCTTAGGTGGCCACTCCAGTGTCTCCTAGCACAAAGGGAAGTATAGAGGGCCCTGTGGTCGTAATCAATGGAGGTAAAACACCGCACTAGACAGACAGATGGACTGATAATTCATATAAATAATTTGCTACCATCACTTGGGGGGGGGTGTTAACAGCTGTTCATGTATAAGGGAGCTTCTGCAGCTCATCAGCTGCATGGGAGTCCACTTCTGGTGTCATGCAGTGTTCTAGGCACTTTCCAATATTGCCTTAGTCTGATCAAACAGCTTCTAGTATACTGGAAGCCAAAGTTTTTTTTTTTCTTTTATTTTCTTTCTTTTCCCTTCCTCCCTTTATCCCTTCCTCTCTCTCTCCCTTCCTTCCTTGTCTTTATCTCTCTCTCTCTCTCTTTTTTTTTTACTTTGTCACTCTTTGGTAGAGTACTGTGGTAACATAGCTCACAGCAACCTCAAACTAATTCTTGGGCTCAAAGGATTCTTGCCTCAGCCTTCCAAGTAGCTGGGACTATAGGCACCTGCCACCATGCCCAGCTATATTTTAGAGATGAGGTCTCGCTCTGGCTCAGGCTGGTCTCAAACCTGTGAGCTCAGGCAATCTACCCGCCTCTGACTCCCAAGTGCTGGGATTGCAGGTGTGAGTCACTGCACCCGGCCATAGCTAACGCTATTTCTGAAACACACTTGACTCCTTCCTTCCGCTTGTGACTGTGCTGTATGTTCTGCTCGCTCCCTGCACTCTAACCTTGACCCCCCTTCCCCTCCCATCTCTTCATGTCAGTATTCACACTGGAAGGCACGTCCTCTGTACGGTTCACTCCCTCCGCTTTCTCGTTTTCCTGTAGAGATCAATTTCCCCTAGGAGCACCCCTCAATTCCAAAATCCTAACTGTGCCTCACTCTACTCCTCCTACACGATGCCAGCACCACGGCTCATGTATCAGGACCCTTCCCGAGTTTACTCTCTAGGAAGGCAGGGCCCTTCTACCTCTTGTTCATCGTCAGGACCAAGCAGAGTTCTGGGATTCAAACAGTGGTGATGTAAATATTTGCAGAATTAGTAAGAGGGGAAGATTTCTGGACAAAATTAGGTAAGCTAGTTATTTAAGCCGACTTTTGAAATAAGTTTCAAACCTTGGATTATACAGATAGATAAACTGATAAATACAGACAAATGCAGTGAGGCTATACATTAAAGCTATATTATTAAAAGAAAAATGAATAATTAACGAAGTAGGGAAAAATGTTAGAATATAGCTACAAGGTTGAAAATAAATCTTAATGAAAAACATAGCAGACAAACGTGATTACTTTACCGAAATTCTTGAAGACAGACAGATGCTCCACAAGGGAAATGCAATCAGTCCCACATTTATTTAATGTGATGGATACCAACTGCTGGATAACACTGAGAACGCTACGTGAGGCTTATTATTTTCAGGTAATGGATTCTCATGAAAAAGATAGCCGAGCAGAGTAGAAGCTGGAGGTTTGCCCAGGTAGTATTTATATAAATAGAGATTAAAACACAATGAAACTTACAGATGTGCAGTGTGTGCTCAAGTCATAAGAAAACAATTGACCCCCCAAATAGTTGTTTTATTTACTTTTTGCTCACTTTTGCTTAAAAAATGTAGAATATATTAGAATTTTTCTGATAATCTGTGACCTGTAACCGTGGTCTTATGTATTAACGGATTGCTTAAACATGCTTCAATAGTTTTCATAAAGTGTTTAAAAGAAACTGAGCATTCTGTATGTTTTACTCCTCAAACTACATCTCTCTCTTTAAAAACATTTTTCTGATCTAGGAATGTAATATTCACAAAGACCCACACACAAAGTTGTAATTTTGAAAAGATTAATTTTTAACATAAGGAATTAGAAGAAGTTAGTGTCGAGTTATATTAGTGTATGTAATTAATGGTTATAGGAAGGATCAATAGACTCTGTCCTGGACATTGATGAAAGAACAGCATTACTTTGAAAAAATCACCAGTGCTCAAAGAAAAACACCCTAGAATTTAGAAATTAATTGATGATATTAAAAAAAAATCTGACCTAAAGAAAATTCACACTTCACTTGTGCCATAATTACACCTTGGTAGGGGGTGGGAGGGGTGGGGAGGCAGTTCAGTTGCCTGACTCACAATTCTAATGCCAGAATTTGGTATTGTAATGTTTTAAAGATTAGGTAATAGTTTTATTATTCATTCTGTTACACTGTGTAATATAAATTATGTTGGCCTAGAGCTAGGCTGAAAAATCACAGACCTATCAGTGTGACCACTATCGGGCTCTGTAAGTGCCTTTTTATTCATTCAAATCTGTGAGCTCCAATTTGAGTTCATATCACACTCATGCCACGGTCTTTAATGAATGTGCTAACCTGAAGGGCTGAATGTTCAAAACTCTGCTGAGGCAATGTGCGCCCAAAATGCAATAAACCTAAAAGATTTTACGTGTGTCTTGCCTGTGCGGCATTTTGAAAATTCCCCCTAAAGGCGAGAATATTTTGTTTGTAAGGATCTCAGCTCTCACGTGAATACCTGGGGCTGGGAGCTGTGAGAAGCGACTCTAATAGATGTTAAATGCTGTCACAGGATTGCAGAAGTCTTAGCCCCCTTTGTCTTAGTAGAGCCTTTTCCCCACTGTGTTAAGAACAGCAGACGCCCTGTCTGTCATCAGCGTCTCACTGACTTGGGTCACAGAGTATGTCCTCTGAAGTGTCACCTAGTCAGCCCCACTGATAGGTGACATCATTCTGAGACAAAAAACAATGCAGCTTTTTTAGGGGTGGTCTCAGATGTGAGCGACCAAGCCTTTGAAGGTCTTTTCTAAGTGTAAGATTCTGAAATCCCCCAAGTTCTTCAGACTCAAGATTGATAGAACAGTATTTTTGTGTGGGCTACAATACCTGGGGATAATTTTGCCTTGTCAAGATACTTCTACCAGCAGTATTTTAAGTATCAAGAGAAAAGTCCCAGTAAGAATGACTTGAAACCGCACACTTGATGAAGCATCTCCATTGTGAGGATGGTCATCTAGTGTTTTTTCCAAGCTTGGCAAGCATATTGGCTGCCCTGTCGGGCGCACACGTCCTGCACACATTGTGAATTGTGATGACCGTGGACCAGCATGTTTTATATTGGCCTATCAATACATTGCAAGTTAAGCTGACTTGTATTACACAAATAACAGGCTTTGAAACTGTTAATGACAGCTTTAAATCACATTACTTTCACCTTCTTTGCTGTCAACAAAATAGTTTTTATTAAGAAGCAGACTTTTTTTTACCATTTGCTTTAGAAGAACTTTTTATACTCCACACTGAGGGCTTTTGTTTCTATTAGGCCTCATTCAACTCATGAATTTGAAGGTCTTATCTCACTCAGGAATGAGCCCTGGTAACGTGAGCTCCAATGATCAATTCCTATTTGAGAATAACTGAAATACCAATTTGTCCTTTCTGAGCAGAACTGGGGGAAGCATTAATCACAGTGCCTCTCCTACTATTGCCTGTGCAGAGCAACCTTGGACCTTAAGGCTGCGCAGCCTATAAGTTTAGTACCTTGGTCACCTAAGTAATAGGAGTACAGTGGAAGTCAAAATAGATGATGTTAGTAAAGGACATGTCATGAGATTAGTGGGAAACTGTAGGACATTCAGTTGTTCCAAAGTTTCTAAATTAATCTTATGCTAATTATAATTAACTGTTTTCTCAGACTTACTTTAAACAGGTCTGACACGCAGGCAGACAATGGCATTATCTTGTAGGTACACATCAGAGGTGATGACTCTCAGGTTTTCTGATGTGGCTTTGGTGCATTCAGCAGAATAACCACTTGTCTTTTTAAGCTTTAGTGTTTTCCAAGACATAGTTCTATAGTCTATTCTAAGAACTAAACTAGCAGGGTGTGTTTTAAACATGAACTCTGCTCAGCACACATTTTGGTGACATGTCGCTGGTGGGGGTCCCGGGAAATGGGATGAGCAGCAGGAGCATTGTGGGGAGAAATGATGTCTGGCCGGACACCCCCCTGAAGCACCCGCTCTCTCCCCCAGGTGGTTCTGTCGACCTGAATCTGTCACTGCGGACGGTGAGCCAAGCTCCTCTATCCACCATGTGGGACATAGAATATGAGAAATAAAACTTGGTTATTTGAAGCCACTGAAAATTAGGGGTGTCTTAATACCATGGTGTAATTTAGAGCATTCTGATAGATAAAGTTTGTGTCCACTTCAAATCTCAACCACACACGGCCGAGAAGAGTACTCGGTGTGGAACCTGGAATACGGCAGGCGACAGCGGATGACATCCAAGATTCTGGTGGCACAACAGACCCCACTTCCACCAGCCTTACTCTGTGTGCTGACCTCTGCTGCCCACTTGTCTTTCCTCTTGACAATGCTATAGGAGGTGAGCGGATCCTGGCGTACCCTGGGGCTTCTCTGAAGCTTCACACTCAAAAGTAAAACACCCTGCAGTTTGCAACGCATTCTTGTGCTCTGCCTCTCAATTCCTAAACTGTGTCCTGAAATGGACCTCCAAAAAATGTACGAGTAAGGGACAAATAGTGTGTTTTGAGGTTGTTGTTTATTTCTAATTAATGTGAGAGTTCATTTATCTATTTTCCAGTATAACATTCGTGTTTCAGAAGCAGTGTGAGTTTCAAGCTTGGAAAAGCATTTAAATATATAAATACATATAAGAAATCCATAAAGCTCATGGCACAACATTACCTCTGCATTTGTTTTGCAGTGTGAAGTAGCGGAAATATCTGTTGAGAAGAAAATATAGCTATGAAATTTTTAAGAGAAAAAATTTATTGTACCTTGGGTTGTTAGCACCATGGGAATAAAAATATTAGTTTAACATTATGTGATATCTGTATGCAACCAAATTGCACTGGTGCCCCATAAATTTATATAAGGAATAAAATAAAATGCATATGATAACAGTTATAAAATATTAGGTTAAGTCCCCGGTTTACAAAGGGCTCCCTTTATGACCTTGGACAAGTTAATGCATAAGAATTACTGCTGCTTTCTTTTTAAAATATAGGAAAATTGTACTTACCTCAGCAATTCAAAGGGTAATTATATAAAATTAAAATAATGCATGTAAGACACCACGTATGCTCAATAATCTATGTACACATATGCAACCATTTTCATACGTTATTATTCTTAATAGATTTTCCTGGTTTTCAATCTTCTCACATCCTTCCCTCTCCCCAAAACCAATGGAAAAATATAAGTAGACTATGATGGGTAATGCCACCCGTGAGTCAAGCTGTAGTGGGTGTTACTGTAATAGTTCATATTCATCATTGCTATGGCTGACAATGTGCATTTAGTTGTGGTTGAATAGTTCACATCAAAACAAAATCTCATCTGTATGACAGAAACTCTGTTGTGTTGGGCTTTGAACATAATCCAAGATACTCAAGACAGTAGCAAAATTAGGCATTTGGAAAAATCAGAGTAAGAAAGGCATTTTTCATGCTTATTTGCTTCAAAGGATGCTCTGATTTTGTTAATTGCCTCAAAGAGTGCTTCGATTTGCTATTTTCTGCAAACAGTATTCTAATCTAGTTTATCCTCTGAGTTGCAGCTGTGTTCAAGTATCCTAATAGGTTTGGTGCATGCTCAACTATTCTTCTGCAATTAATTCACTTGGTTCTTCATGTGAAATGATTTATACCTATTTAGAACTAAATTAGAAGCCATTCCACTACTGCTTATGAAGTTATTAAGACAGCTTTTAGATGGCATTAATTTGCACTTAGAAGGTACCTTTTATCTGCAGATCTCAAAGCACCCCATCAAAGTACTTTATCATTAATGAAGGGAGACAGCAGAATGGAACACTGTATTCGGGAGTGAAGTGCCAGGTAGGAAAGAAAGTAAAAACTGATTCCTACGTGTAAACGTAAAATACCTCAGGTGCTTATTACCTGCATGATCCCCACTGCTCACGTTCCTGCCCCTTAAGCTGCATTCGTGGACCTCCCTCTCCGTCTTGAGCAAACCCGCGTGGCCATCCTCAGACTTATACTTTAACGTTGGGTCACTCCTCTGCTTTAGGGTTTATCTCTCTCTATTATCATTTCCTGCCTTTTAAATATCCCAGCCTGGTCTTATAATTATCCTCCAGATAGGATGCAAATTTCCTTTCACTGAAATAGGTTGACACTGGCAGGCCTGTTTCTCTTGTGGGATAGCTTCCTAGAGGTTCAAGTGTTTTCAATTAACAGAAGGTCGGCACTGGAGGACTTTGGTTCTCATTCAGTATCACAAGTTAATGTTCTCCAGATATAGATTGCTAGGGAAACTTCTTGGTTTCCACAGCAAGTTTTTATTTTCTATATAAAATGTTTTTTTTTTTAGGCTTGGCGCCTGTGGCACAGTGGTTACAGCCCCAGTCACATACACCGAGGCTGGCGGGTTCAAACCCAGCCTGGGTCAGCTAAAACAATGATGACAACTGCAACAAAAAATAGCCAGGTATTGTGGCGGGCAGCTGTAGTACAAGATACTTGGGAGGCTGAGGCAGGAGAATCACTTGAACCCAAGAGTTTGAGGTTGCTGTGAGCTGTGATGCTACAGCACTTTACTGAGTGTGACATAGTGAGACTGTCTCAAAAAAAAAAATAAGTTCTTTTAGTACAACCCAAAGACAAACTAAGTAAATTGGTATGCTTTAAAAATGACATTTTTGTAGATATAATTGTATAATTATTTTCAAGAAAAATTAATCCTGGGCCCAAATTGTTATCTTCTTCACTTCTGTGTTTATTTGCTTTAATTTTGCTGGAAAGAAGGTCTCTGATTAATAACAAAAATGAATCTTCTTAAACTAAAACTCTTAGCTGGGTTACAGAATAATCCTGCTTCTCTCTATAAGAACAGATTTCTGGTCTTTTTCAGTCTTTGGAATTTAACCCATTCATATATATCAACAATGTTAGTGGCATCAATAAGATATTTGAACCCCTGACTTCAACAGGGCTGCTGGGACCGGTAAAGGTCTTTAAGTGAATTAAAAAAGATGCAGCCCAGGGCTAGGGGTGAGCATACATGGATTTAAGGTGCTACCTGAATTGTTCAGCCACACATCCTTTTGCAGCAAACAATCTAAACAGCTGAATATTTCAGTACTGGTTTTAGATCCCCAAGACATAGGAACACCTGTATTTCTTAGTGTACTATTTAGCTACTCAAACACTAGGTACCAAGATTTTAATGATGCCCCAACCAAACACCTGAGCTAACTGGTACTTTCTCTGGAAGATAACTTTCTGCTTAACTATTTTTTTTTTCTTTTCTATGAGACGGAGCCTCAAGCTATCCACCTGGGTAGAGTGCCATGGCATCACAGCTCATAGCAACCTCCAACTCCTGGGCTCAAGCGAGTCTCCTGCCTCCGCCTCCCAAGTAGCTGGGACCACAGGCGCCCGCCACAACGC